>JADQWA010000207.1:617500-876878 GCA_018344505.1 Nebria ingens riversi
GCGCCACTGTTGTAGGATTATCTCAACTTCCTCATATAATTTACATCTAAGTCATTTTTCAGCGACACACTAGTTTGAAAACGGTTTAAATGCAATATGACGTCATTAGCCACTATAAACATACTAATGACGTCACATTGTGTACATACATTTATGCTCTAAATGCCTAGTGGAGTTTAAAAATAAGGCTTAATGTGCTGCTTACTTCACACTTGTACAACTAATTGTTTAAATATATGTATATATATATAATCAAAATTGCATTTTGAATTGTTTTTAGTCCAACTCTGCCTAAAGTTAATTCTAGCGCATAAACGTACATATAAACTGTCAAATACAGAACCCCAGTGAAATTGTATTATACTTATTTCCTTTCTAAGCTATTTCTTGCGTCGTTTTTTATTTCCACTTTTGTTAGAGCTATATTTTCAAATTCTACTCTATTACGCATCCTATTCCCAAAATGCAATCAAATCTAAACTGGTTAAGTTTAATTAAAATTAACTATTTTATTATACCAAATCAAAATACACCTACTACGTATAAGAAAGTCCAGTGCGAGACACTGTAGATGTCATATAAATATATAAAGAGATTTAGTAGATATTATGTAGAATGTAGCAGCTTAAAATCTATATAAGTAATAAATAACAGCGCCAATTTAGTTATATATTATTAATACGAGACAAAATAAATGTTTCGTTAATATTAAATATGTGTAACGCCACTGGTGTAGTAACGTTGGGGGAGAGGGCCTAAAATCAGTGTTCTTTATGGGCAACAGGGTCACAGGTTACACATGGCCTTGTGTAAGGTCGCGCCGTTGTGGGTTGAAATGACATAAGGTCTGCCAACCGTGTGTAACTAAATCGTTTCCCGCCATAACGACGTCCCCTATACTTAGGCAACAACATGACCAAACCTAAATATCATCATACTTAAACTAAAATAAATACCTACACAATACATCTAACATTAAAATCTAGAAATGGGGGTAACTATAATAATTGTAATTTAAAATTGCGTTAAGACATATTTAAAAGTACTCAACGTGTCAGTGAATATTCCAGGTAAATTAGTAATTAGCCTAGTTAGCGCAACATTTAAATGAGATATATCTGCATATCTTTCGAATACATTTGTGTAAATTAAAATTATTAACAATGTATTCAGCACATCACGGATGGCTGCAGTGTTTATTTTTACTAAAATGTTATATGTAGGTATGTATGTGGTACGTATCACTGATGTTAATCAATTTAAAACGCGTGTTATTGTTGTTGCACTGCGTTTTGACTTTTGAGCGACTCATTCAAGTGAAACTATTTTGGGATCGTTCAATGCACCATTGATAGATATACCGGAAAATTAACTTATAAAGTATATGATTAGTTTAGTAAACAAGCCTTTAAATCATCTGTGAAGCGGAGAAAAAATAACATGTCTTAACATCAGACAACATTCGAACCGAATATAGAAAATATAATTACTAAATATCGAAAATTTATGTTGACTCATGGCCAACCAACCAACTACATACATACATACATATATATGTTTGTAACTTTATGATTTATCAGAGTGTGATGTATTTTTTCTTTTTCATTTTTGCATCACTGTGAGAATGCTATTTTTATATAATATATAATGGCAATACATCTGTTTTGTTTGAAGCTTTATTGACTGTGAATTATTGTCTCAATATATTGGGAACGTATCACTTTTATTTCATATGAGAGTTTTGATTTGCATTTCTGATAAGTCATTGCTTTTTTAGTTAAAGTTCAAACGTTTTTAACACATACACACACATAAAACAGACAGATACCTAAAGATAGACAGAGGGATACAGACAGACAGATACACACACAGATAAAAATAGACACCAACAAACAGACAAATAGATACAGACAACCCTATATATGTAGAAAGTTACAGACAGTAATACAAATAAATAAATAAATATAAATGTAATTGCGAAAATAATCGAAAACGATTCAAAAATACTGAAATAAAATGCATTTGTAGGAAATAGTACATAATTATATCTACTTTCTTTTGGACAACGTCCAAGATACTAAAAATTCTATTAAGACTTATTTCAAAAATAAATAATCAACAGTCTAAACAAAGTCTATTTTTACCTATAGAAAAATCAAAAAAAAAAAATCCCAATTGGAATTCGTTGGGGGAAAATAAAATAAAAAATGTTGAGAAGTACTGGTTTGCGCAAGCCATTCGTCATTAAGCCCGGCAGAATATAATGGTGCGACGTTTATGGTTATGGAAAAGAAAGCAACTGTTTTTTCCCATGGAAATCTCTGGAAATCGCTAAACAACGCCATAAGAGGCGCGCGTGTACATCTTATACTTCTGTTGCTTACTGAGATACCCACCATTAAATTACAACTACAACAGTTAGCGACAGACAGTAATTTACAATAAAATATATAATAAACATAATGAAAACCATTCAAGCACCGTTCAAAACACTTAACGACACATAAACGCTATGTTTATCATCATACGTCACACACTTGACACAGAAAATATGGTTTCGCGACGCCGAAAAATACACACCACTTATTAAACATCAAATCACTTACACATCGTTTCGCCCAGCACCCACGTTTCCGGTTTGCTATTCACTTCGACCAGCACCGTCGGCGTGCAGACCAACAACACCATCAGATCGGCCACGCTCAAATTCACCAGGAATATATTCGTGCTGTTCCTCATATCTTTACTTTTGAAAATCACTATCGGTACCATTATATTCCCGATGACCCCCAGGCACATGATCACTGCACAGAACACGACAGAAGTGTTCCGGATGTACGCTGGAAACACTGGCGAATCGGTGTCATTTTGTTCGCCTGTACTCCGGTTTTGACTATCTATGGTTGTGTAGAAATAATTCGTGGTGGTCGTTGCATTTAGATCTATTGCCGCTGGCGAGGGCACGTTTGCGTTCAACGGTGTGGATGCCACCAACGAAGCGATTGTGGAAATCATCGCATGTTTTTTTTTAATTTTAGAGGTTTTTTGAAAGCTTCTAGAGGGTTTTGAGATATTTTAAAAGGTTTTTGAAGGTTTAAACCTCTAATTAATAATTTTCTAGTTTGACTTCGAATACAAATTCATATATTTTCTTTTAGAGGCGTTACAGGAGCTTTACAACTAAAGTTTATTAAAATATTTAGATTAGTTTTAAGGATTTTAATAGATCTTTCTTTAAGAGGCGTTTAGAATTTTTGTGTGGCTTTGTTCATCTTCTATTTAAGTTTAGCAACGTTTTATATTTATTTTCAGATTTTGCTTCACATATATATTTATTATTAGGTGTTTTAGAAGGTTTTACCTCGATTTAAATTTATTTTGGATACAACTATACATTTTTAACACTTTGTACTTTTTATGTTTAATTTTATATTCATTTACCAAAATTTAAAAGTAATCATGATTATATTCGGGGGTTTAAGTTTGAGTAGAGCTTTTTTTGAACATTTCACACACTACATTCTGTAAATTAATAATTTACCTCAGAATTTAGAGGATTTCTGGGACATTATTTAATGTCTACATCATAGTTAATAATTATTTTATTTAATTTATTTTTTTATATGCGTTATTTAATTAAATATTTTATATTGCACTGTGACACTTAAAATGTAAGCTGAGCTTAACAATGACGTTGATTTTCTAAGGAAACGAAAATTTAGGTCACATAATAACTCAATAAATTTATATTTGACAATAAAATATTTAATTTCTTAACATATATTTTTAAATGATTTTAATCTACATCTGTTTGTCTGTCCCTAACGTTGTCTGTGTGTAACACATTTTACGAACAGTATTCGCGTTAGTTTTAGGTGTATTTTATTGGTAATAGTTAGAGGTTAGATGAGATTAGTTGAGCACAAATGTGCTAACTTTGGACTTGACTAGGTTAAACAAATGAATAAAGTTAATAAACCATATAGTTTTGTCGCGAAAACAAAACTTTACCAAAACAGTATCTGTCAATAGGGCAAACTTAATAAAAATAAATCTGATAGAAGAGCGGATATCGTAAACCAGAAAAACAAATAAAAATTATTTTTAATTGTAGTAATAAAACGTTTTTTTGATGTGGTTTTCCATCGTAAATCAAAAGTAGCCTAATATTTATTTAATAACTACATTTAGATTCATTCGAATTAATGTTTCCGGATCTCACTACATATCCGAGTCTCACATGCTCACAGCCAGGGCTGCGCTCTGGCTGCGTTACTCGTATAGAAGTGTGCCTAAATTTGATGCACGAGGTCCAGAAACAATTAATTGAAATTTATTTATCTAACATTTAGAAGTTTTCATATATATATTGTCAAATATAAATTTAATATAAATTGTCCGAAGAAAACAGAATTAATTTAAAATATACAATATTTAAATTAAAATTTAAACAAAAAAAATATCGCTAAATTTTAAACTTGTTAAACACGTTAAACTTTTAAATTCACGTAAGTTTTAATCATTTATAAAAACACAAATTTTAAAAATTTATTTTTATATTTCGTAAATTTTGACGTAAATCGGGAACTCGGAAATTTGGACGCTGCTCTCTCAATAGCAGAATACGTACTAGCGGTAGAATGTTCATTGAGAAAGATAAGAAGCTACTAGAACAGCGGCTCTAAATACGTGCGCTATTGGACTATACGGAAATTAATCTTGCTAAACTGTTTAACTCTAATTTCCATGAAAATTCGTTTACTTAATCAAAATATATTATAGAGACGTTTACACGTATTAGTTTTTCAAAAATGTAATTACTTTGAGTTTTCAACTAATTTAAAAAATATATGATGACAATTTTTTTTTTATATTAAATTTCGAACATTTTGCCATATTTTGACTTTTGGGCTGTAAGTCCTGTAATGTTCAACTAATCCGGTTGAAAATTTATTTACATATAAACAATTTATTAGTTAACAATCCCTGAAAATAGCAACTTTTTATCTGTACTGAGTTTTCAGTAATTATTATTTAAAGTTAGACGAAATATTTTTTATTTTTGATCTCTATGAAAATTAGTTCGAAATATTTATAAATTTTCTCTATAAGTTCTCTATAAGTTTATAACTGCAAAACAATTTTATTGTATTTTACTTAAATATAAAACGGGCCTAAACCGTGTTTGAGTGCCACTGGTCGACGCAACAAGTTGTGACGTCAGTGCGCCTGCGTGACTATCGAAAATATCTTCAATTATTTCAAGAGTATACAGATGAATTCGTTTATAGTCAACATTTTTTTTTACTTCTTTTAAAAGTAAATAGAAAAAAAACAACTATTCAATAAAAAATCAACCAGATTTTTTTTTTATGTATTAGGTGCTCAAACACATAAATAGCTCAATATACTTTACACACATATTAGTAGTGTACTATAATTACAATTTGTTTAATAATCGAAATAAAAAAAATATATTATTTTGGAATGAAATTATAAATATAAATACAACAATAAATCAAATCTAATATGAATTTAATTATAGTGTTCTATAAATAGGATTTATATCCGTAAAAAGAATGTTTTTTATTATTTTCCTAGATAACATAGAAATATAGTAACCGCGCTACAGATGTGGATAATAAAACATATTTTTTGTTAAAAGTGACGTCATATTGCAGTTTAAAATCGCGAAAAAAGCCACCATAAATAACATTGCGAATTATTTTGGGTTGTAGCCAAACTCCGGTCAAGTCACAAGTCGTAATTTTGTTTGAAAACAAAAGAAATCATAGCAAATATTTATATTTATTTTACACGAACGTACGTCGAGCATTGATCACACGTACTAAAATTGGTTAATAGTATTCACGCAATTTTTGGGATAAATTTGGCACGTTAGAAAATGTGTTTTTAAGAATTGAATTTCAAAGAAGCGCAATGTGACGCCAATGGTCGACATATATAACCTGAGAATTTCCACTAGTAACCTAAATAAAATTCCAGGAACGTTTTTGTTTTATTTCTTTACAGAAAACGAAATTTGTGGTTTGTAGTCGGGGTGATAAATGTGTCTTTCAGTTTTTAGCAGACAATTCAAGCGAAATACATTTTTAAATCGTTGATTTATATTTATATATCTAGCTATAAATTCTAACTTATAAGCCAACACACATTCTATCTTCTGTACTACGTATAAGCATATAAAATAATGGAGCTACCCTAACACGTTACGATTACTAACATATATACCTAAAATCGCTGCTCTGCCACACCCAAACCATATTTATTTTTTAATAATAAATTAAAACAAATAAAGTTAAAATAATTTATATACATATATAGACATATAGACCGGAAGGAACCACCGTTTTATTTATGTTTTTTAAAGGAGAATAAATTTTTTGTTATTTTATATTCAGTAGTATATAAGATTATTTGAAATGTAGGCCATAGTAAAAAATGCATGTTATTCGCGTCGTAAAAAAATGCTTCGATAAAAATGCTAAATTTCCTTAAAGTTATAACGCAAAACAGCCCAAGTTTTTTAATATAAGAGGTTAATAATGGCACTTGTTCTCAAAAGACGCGTTTTTACATTATACAAACCCAACCATTTGGAGAGCAAATAATGATTTCGTTCATTCGAAGTTGTCGGACACAAATATTGAGATTGAAACCACTAAAATGTTAGTGAAATTACAAAAGGACCTTTGTAATACGCGAGAAATCGAAATATTTACACTAAACAGCACTATTATACTTGAAACAAACTCAAGGGTTGACAGTTCTACTCAAAAACAAGTTTTACAACGTTTGCAACGTTGACCTCAACGTAAACACCAATTTTTGAAAGTAATTTCACGGGTTTTCTAGCAGTGTACATTGACATGGATTATTAATGTATTTGGGAAACGAAAAAACGTTTTTCATCTGAAATGTTGGCTATTTAGGGTAGTTTAGTCATTTAAACTGTTGAATTACTAAATATTAGTTTTAATATTAGGCAATAATTGACATTTATATTAAACTTTCTTTAAATGTAAGATATATATGAATAAAATCCTCCTCCATCAATGTGTTTATTATTCTAGCTAAAACACCTACCTAAAGCCTAAACCTACATATGCATGTATAACTATATAAAAGTTGTGTTCTACACATTTAAACCATTTAACACAATTTATTATCATACTTAACAGTTGGTTGCTGCTTTCACTACCAAAAATATAACAAAATTTCAGATAAAAATTTAATTTATTGCATTATTGTTCACTGTAAAAAAAGATTTAAAAATAAATGACCTCAGTGTTGAAATGTTCACAGAAGAATTATATACATATATATATATATATATATACTAGTAGTTAGTGGGTAGAGAGATTTGCAATGTTATATATCGTCTAAACTATAGTAAAATGTCTGAAAATCATACCAGTTCAATTTGCTGTTTTCTGTCCCAATTGTCACTATTCCAGGTACTTCTTCGGTACAAATCCATGTCTATATAGTTAATTGTTAGTTTAACACTAAAGTTAACATTAAATATACCATTAATAATGGTTAAAATAGCGGCATTTACTATGCTTTACACATTTTTCTCGGAACTGACAGCTCGTTGGAGAACGACTAGGCAACCTTGATTGAACTAGTTCCGCACGGTATGAGTACACTGTAAATAAAAAAGTAAAAATGAAAAGAAATTCATTTATATATTAAAATTACTTCTAATGAAATATATATATATATATATATATATATATATATATATATATATATATATAAATATAAATATATAAAGCGTCGTAATATAATTTCCTATAGTGTAAAGCACTGAAATATTTGAGACAATAGAGTAAAACCCCGGGACTTATACGGTTGGAAAATGGAGCAAAAGCGATTCGAAAGAAGATGGTTTGTCTGGAAAAGGCAACCTAACCTAGTACAATAACAGGTAAATATCGTAGCCACCGCGAAACAAATACACACTTTCCACGAAACGTTTTATTCCAATATGTACTATCATCATTTCATATGAATTGAGAAGCGGCAAAAATAGTATAACTTCACTATTCCAACCGTCCGCAACGTTATTTCTTGATTCAAAACGAAATATACTTAAAAGTACACGCTGTGACGTCATTGGGTCAAACATGACCATCAGTGACGTCACCTTGTATACATTTAAACAAAAAAAACCCAACCAGAATCACATTTTATAGTAAATTAAGCCTGATTCTAGTGATTCATTTGTTTCAAAACGCTTTGTTATTATTTATTAGTTATTAAATCACTGTAATGCGACTAGTTTGTGTGGTTTACACCATTTTCAAACTAGTATATCACCAAAAACCAATAAATTACCTCGATAATGTATAGAATAATGGAATTTCCACATAGTATAATCAGAAATCATAATTAAATAAAGTAAATGTTAAATGATGTAGGAATTCAATGAATTTTATGTGTCAATTCAAAAAGCTCACAATCAGTAACGTTAGTGTATTGCATGTTGCCTAATGTTTAGGCGCTTTAAATTGTTGAGTCAATGCAAAAAGCTCAGTAACGTTAGTGTGTTGCGAGTTGCGTAACATGTAGGCGCTCTAAATTCTGTATATTGGCTAAAGAATTATTTGCCGCTATTTCGTTACTGAACAAATACTATACATGAGGGCATCGGTATTTAGTAGTAGGTTTCACCACTGTTATTTGGGGCACTGCAATCGTATTGATATTGTCACGATTGAATAAGTTTATTGATACAAAATTTACTCAACCGAATGAAACCGTTGTAGAATTTTTTTTCCAGCGTTTCTTACCAAAAATAAATATTGTATTGTAATGTATGTATTTGGTGCAATCAGCTATACATACAATCAATTTGTGTTTGAAATGGTAATTGATACAATGATTAGAGTTGTTACATAGTATTTTTGCATTTTAATGCAACAAAAAAAAACTTGATTATTAAAATTAATTTATTTCGTAGGTAAATCAAATTATTACGAATAAAAAACGCGGTAGTATTCAACTTTAACAATCATGGAATGAGGAAAAGCCGTAAAAAATATTTGCTGAAGTTTCTTGAGTTGCTGAAAAGTTTTTCAGGTTGTGTTACATTTTAATTTCATTTCGCTATTCTCTGTGATTACACGTAATTTTATTATCTATGTCAGCAGTTCTAAATAAGTTTGTAAACGAATTAATTTATGGAGTTTAATCAATTTAGGATTAATTTCGGTATTTATTATAAAAAAATAGATTTGATCTTTGTAAACAATTTGAGTTTTTATGCGTTGTTTGTGATTGTGAAATAGTTTTAAATGTGTAAAGTTTTGAATGTTTATTTTTATTATGATGTGTTAAGTTTGAAAACTTGTTGCGTACTACTGGTTTTTTTAGTAATTCTGTTTTTAACTGAAAACTCAAATTGGAGCACACAAGTAGACAACGGGACATCCACACAGCTTGAGCTTAATACACAAGTTTTACAGCTTTATAAAGAAAATGTAAAACTTATTATTTTTCTTTGGACTCACACACACATAAATACACTGTTAGAAATAAGTTTAGATTTGTACAAAGTGTTATTTGAAGAAAGAGATCAATTGAGTCGATTGAGGGTTTAATCTTATTTCGATGACGTCACCAATTTTATTATTGAATTATACAAAGAGATGCAATTTAAATGTCGTTGGTCGACCGCGAGTTATTGTGATTGCTTGGGCCATAAAAAAAGAAAATGGCATCCAATAGAATCTTTGATAACACGAGAAAGTGGATTAGAAAAAAATTGCTTGTCACTGGGTCATTCACCCCAAATGCATCGGGTAAATAAAAATACTATCTATTGGGTAATACACTGAAAACTAAAATAAGGGCAGACCGTATATTATTTTCGGGTTATCAATAAATTCTCGGATCATTTATTAATACAGTGTATTTATAATGAAATATTTAGGACCTTAAATATTTAATGGATTATCTATAACATAGATAGGGTAGACCACCTCTGCCATAATAAGCGAATGATATGGGATTCGACCTACGTAATTTAACTGATTTTATACGTGCTGCATAACTTGCATTAAAATCATGCAATGCTGGTTGCGAGACTTTAGGTGGCTATAAAGGGAGAAGACTTATGTGCGAAGGTGTACATAAGTGTCATTAATACACGTGTATATATAATAAATCTAATATTAGAGGTTCTAAACATTTTTCCTAGCAAATATACAAATATGTATAATACGTATGGTATATCTCTTTCTTTAACACACACATAATAAAGTGAAAAATGAATGTCACCTTCATCCCAATGCATTACGCATGTGAAGGCATTTCAGGAATAATTTTTTCTTCCTTTTTTTGAAAGGCCGTGTAGCATATAATAATTAAGGCGCATTTTTGTGATGGCATCATATACTGTCTGTCTATGATGCGAATGAGATATGTTCCAGTGCGGTGGTTCGCACCCTGCAGTAACGATACCATCTGTATGTTAGTAAGATGAGACTCTCATATGATTTATAGGTCCTTAGGGCTGGAGATGACGTTTTAAATAACTTAACAGGCCACTGAACCTTTGCCATTTCACATCGAAAGCGAATTTTCATTTCAACTGTAACAGAAAAAAACACTTGTTAACATATATACACATACTTCATCCCCATTTTCATAACAAGACAATCGTTTAAAATTTACATTTAAATCATGGGACATATAGACAATTTATATTATTTCGTATTATATTCGATAAGAACCGAGTATAAGACGAGCACAACCGAAGTTTAACGTCGCATATAACCTATTTTCGGTGTCATCCCCTGTTGTATTACAAATGTGCCGCACGTACGAAACATTTTTGATTTCCTTTTATTCCTTTCGACAAATATCTCATTTCAAATCCACAACAGTTATTATATACTTTACTGGCGTTTCGCAATTCTCAACTATTTCAAATCCCCTCACCAAAACAAAAATACCAAACTATAACTTGTCAATTTAATTATTGAAATTTATTTTTACCACGACACATTGAATTGACGTTTTGGAAATTATTTGTGGTCCACATTTACATAACCGCAAAACAAAACTGTATAGAAACTGATCCATTAAACAATATTTTGACCATGATATTCAAACAAACATTCAATTCTGCTCAATACCCTATAATACTTTAATATCTATATAGATAATAATAACGTGTAACTATTAAATTATTTAAATTTTATAAGTTTGAAACTGCTTTTAAAGTGATTAGATGCGCAGAAACAACTTCTATATTGTGTTGGACTGATTTAAATACGCCATAAAATATAAATGAATAATTATTCTTGTTAATCAGCTTGTATTAGTTAATTATGTAATATAATTCAAACATCCTAATTAAATATATATATAGTATATTTAATCGCGCCCCAGGATCGCCTTAAGTACAGGATTTATCCATTAAATCATCAACTAAATCACTAATTATTCATTCTATTGTAATTTGTTTAGTAGTACGTACGTACAAAATTTTTAATTATTTAATCGTACATCATAAATTATTTCATGGTTACATAATTATTTTTAAAAATTTAATACGAAGTAATAAGTAAGTATTTTTGTAATTCATGATATAGATGGTTTATTGGTCAAGGAATAAATTACTAAGCTACCCTAACATTATAAAGAGAGCATTCCTCGAAAGTTTGAACGAATGTTGCGTTGTAAATTAAGATTTAAACCCCGATGTCGACGCTCATGGGAATACATCTGCTATAAATAAACAGATTTACGAATTCTGCAATTTTTTTCGTTTATTTCCTCAAATGTTAATACTCTCTGTTACACCTGATAAACAGAGATACTTTACGCAGTAGAAACGAAACCGGTTGGCGCACACTAAAACGGAATCTACCTGATCATGGTTTGCATTTAAACGTGCCCATGACCTCGTAGATTAGTTTCATTGCCATTACCTTCGTTATTAGCGAAAAAAGAAATGAAAATTACCGATATTTCCATTTTGTTCATGTATGTTTATATATAAATATGCAATTTATCATTAGAAACACCTGCTTAAATAATATTCATATCCCATATAATTAATTTAACCTTAGAATTATAATAAATCTACTTTATATAAACCTTTAATTTTCAATTTTTAAATGAAATTATTGACAATTTAATTCAATTACCTGACAAATAATAAATAGTCTATTAATTTATATATATATATATATATATATATATATATATATATATATATATATATATATATATATATATATGTATATATATATACACACACACATATATATATATATATATATATATATATATATATATATATATATATATATATATATATATATATATGTATATATATATACATATATAATTATGATTAAAATTAATTATTACGAGCTGGAAGCATTGGTGCTTCAGTGTTATTTGTTGGGTTAATTATTTATTATAACAATTATTATGGGTGTGGGTGATCACCTATTTTAGGTTTCTCATTAATTGTGCTTTATTTATTATAATAACTAGTGATCTATTACACTAATCAATGTTTAGTATACCGTAGCAGCAATAAAAAGCGCGATAAATTAATAATGCATCAATAAAAAGTAGGTATTTTTATGTAATAATTGCAGAAATCAATTTATAGTTTCCGTTTTTATACCATATTAGTTGGGTTAGTTTGCATATTTGAACTTTGAACAGCAATAAACAGTAGGAAAAATGTGTTTTCCACCTTAATATACACTTAGAATTAATTAATTATGAATTATAATTCATGTGATTCATGACTTTCTTGAAAATAATTTTAGCAATAATTATGTATAAGGAAAGCTAACTTACAAATAATAATATATATATATACATATATTAATGAATTTCATAAAAAAATAAACACGCCAACTAAGTAAATCGCAAAAAAATGCCAGCTTCCAAAAAAAGTCGTATAACATTCCATATATTTATAATAAAAACATTCTATTGCCGCTAACAAACTTATTATTAAATGTTGTACCGCGATTAATTGTTAAAAGTACAAAGAATAATCATATATAATACATACATGCATGCATACATACATACAAAAATTAAATATCTTTTTAATGCATTTTCTACGATATAGTTGTCGCATAATGCATTTTAATTATGTGTAGCAACCTAAACAGTATTTTCCTACACTATCAATCAAATTATATATTATACAAAACAAATTTTGCAAGTGCTTTGATGATAAAACCCTAATCACGCTTGATAACTGCATTTAAACTAAATTTTTATTCGTTTTTCTTCGACTACTACCTAGTTGCTTTTGTAGTATAATTAGAGGTAGATAAACCCAACTAAGTATAAGGAAACACCAAAAATCTAAGAAAAAATTGGTTCACCTTGTTGTTTTATCACCGAAAAACACAGAACATTACGAGACATCTAATAAATTAACACGCGAATTTATGAATGAACCACTTCATGTGTTTTAAACCGTAAAATCACAGTGCGTAGAACAAAAATTCTAAGAAGAAATTTTGCATTGGGAAATTTGTGAATACCCCACCACAAATAGTCAGTGCTATAGCGGTCGCTGCACCTCTTTTATATGTCTGTCTTTGTCGCACTTGTTAGTGGGAGATAAGAGGCGTATTAGTTGCCATTTGTATTTGGTTGCTATTCGTGCACAATATAAGATATGTTAAGAGAGAAATTGCATTTATTTTGTTATGATATTACAAGTCGCGATTTTGATAGTATCTGTGCTGTGTTTGTGCTAAATTTAAAATACTTTCTCCTCACACCTGACTCTATATCGTTGGATCAATCGATTTCGACACTATTGCCGTTGAAAAACACTGGCTAAGTGTTTAAGGTGAGTGCTGTTTTTTTTTAAATTTTAATTCAGCGTTATTCGCATTTAGCTACAAAGCTTTTAAAGCTCTAGGTTGAGGATTTTTTTTTTAATTACTACTTTGACACTACTTTATTAACAATTAAATACGGACTCTTTTAATTAGGCCCTAAATTTAAATCCGGGCTTGGGTAATAATAAAAAATAAATATTATAATAAAATTAGAACAAATGTACTTTTACTTATGCTTGCAAGACATATTACGCCTGATCAATGCGCGACATACGTCCAAAACTTTTTAGCGGTAACAAATTTCTTTTAAATGAAATATTTTTGGAAAGCAAATATTGCCAAACCCAAAATAACTAATCAAGCTACAGTCGTAATGAATTAAATATGCAAAGTAATTATTTTAATTAGTGCAATAATAAAATGATTTACAAAAATTAGCATTAAATGTTTGATAAGATTAAATTCGTTAAATAGAATTATTTAATTGATTTTAATCAAAGAGTTAATTACGGTTGACCCGAATACCAATTTGCAATTGCGTAACTAACATTACCGGTGGTGGCAGCACATTCGGTATTCATTTGTAGTAGTTATAAAATGTGTTGAGTGAAGTTAGATGCGAAATGACAAGCTGCGCAGGGTGTGTGTATGTGACGTCACAACGACCTAGCGAAATATAAATGAGGAAGGCTGTCTTATATATGTTTAGGTGGCCTAAATTGAACATTTTTACGATACAAATTGGTTTTTAGACCCCAAAAATAATTTTAATTGATATTGTTTTGTTTAACTTTTAATATAATTTATATATTTATAAAAAAAGTGACAGTTTATAATGTTGTCAATGTCAAATTACCAATGCCAAGATCACAAACGTATATTAATTGATTGACATATTAAATAAATATAAATAAATAATTATTTTATAGATATATATTCTCTCAAAACATATTTTTATCTCAACATACCTACAAAGAACTTAAGCAATCGGTGGTGTGTCTAACATAAAATATCGAAATCCCTGCTGTTCTATATGGGAGCTTAAGTGTTCGATATTAGAAATTAAATTTAAAAAATAATTTTTTCTCTCTATAATGTGACTGCCCCCTATAGATTTATTAATAATTTAAAACATGATTGTACAATTAACCAAGCGAATCTAATACGGCTTGCAATAAATATAATTCAAGGGAATTGATTAAAATGACTAATAGTTTTGTTTTGGTCCAGTGCTTATTTCAATTTGAACATTAGGCGAATACACAAAAAAAATATCTAATTGACACACTTTTTAATGTGCAAACTAACCTTAAAATAATTATTTTATGCTCGTTATTGTTCCAATATCTAAATAGACTGCAACAAATATTGCGAAATGAATTTGAACATTTTGAAAGTATATTTTTAGAAAGTCACTAAAATCATTAGTTATAATTTGTAATTGTGCGATACAGCAAATGCATAAATTAATTCAAATAAATATTACAAAATATGCAATTATTATTACTTGCGTACATCTATTTTAAAGATTAGTAATAAAGCAAGCATTGGCGTAGCAAACTTTAATACGAAATTAGTGATAAATTAATTAAATATGTTAATTATAATTTCCGGGTGTAGATAATATTTAAGTTGGTAGTTACTTCCGAGTACATAATTAGTATTTATTCATTTATAAATGATTGTATGTGCGACCTTATATAAAGATAGGATCTGAGTCGATAAAAAAAAATGTTCCTCATGTGTATAGTTTGACCTTTAAGTTATAATTGAATTAAATAAAATGTTGGGTATATTGATTTAAATATCGAAAGGGTTCATTGAATTCTATATATGCATTCGAATCTATAAGCAAAAGTATTTTCGGAAAGAATCTGTTCGTTATAACCGGGCGATAAAAAAATGGTTTAAATGTCAAGTTCGTGTTTCCGTCTCCTAAAAAGGACACCGATAAATTAATTATTTACTTAATTAAGACACTAAGATTTAATTAATAGATCGAAATGGTTTCCTAACTATAAAATATGTAACTATTACACTGACAGTTTAATTTTATCTAATATATATATATATATATATATATATATATATATATATATATATATATATATATATATATATATATTATATATATATATATATATATATATATATATATATATATATATATATATATATATATATATATATATACATATGTATATATATATATATATATATATATATATATATATATATATATATATATATATATATAATAAGCATAAGAACGGAAAGCTTTATAGATCTATGGAGGCTGAAGGGGGATTTTTTAAATTTAACAGTTTAATATATATATATATATATATATATATATATATATATATATATATATATACATATGTATATATATATATATATATAGCATATATATATATATATATAATAAGCATAAGAACGGAAAGCTTTATAGATCTATGGAGGCTGAAGGGGGATTTTTTAAATTTAACAGTTTAAAAAAATAGGTTATAGGGTTTTTTTCGTATGAAATATCTTATATAATTTAATAAATAATATCAAGGCTACATGGTAATGGTTAAGGCCAATGTTGCCGAAAAGAAATAATATTTTGGTGTTTTTCATTCATCTAATTTTATGATGAAATAACTCAATACTGTTATATCACAAAATGCAATAAAAGCAATCATAATTTTTTTTTTTTATATATATATATATATATATATATATATATATATAATATATATAAAGAATAATTAATAGTATTTGTTTGTTGCTAATTATAAAATGTATAGTAAAATTTAACCTTAGATTCTTTTTGTTATGGTGAAAGATACAATCGATTTATAAATTATATATCCTAGTATTTATTTTGTTGTAACTATATGCACATATTTTCTATAGTCATATCGACACAAATTAGAGGGGCCTACACTTGGCGTACATCACTATACAAGGTTGCGGAAAGCGATATCGCTGAATCGATTTAATTTTTAAAGTATACTTTTCGATGTGCCCTAATTGCGATTTATAGACATGTACGTTTTATGTCAATATAATTTATGACTGTCATTTAATACTTCCGTATCGATTTATCAGTTATAAGTCGTAATAAAAATGATAATATTATTAATCATTTGACATTTTCTATTTAAACTATCTGTAAAATTACTATTTTTTCCTACACTTTTATATAGTTTCTTCAATGCCATTTTGATTTAATGCATCAATAATAATTGTATATTATTTAACACTAATAAAATATAGTTGTAAATGTTTCTCAAGATCACTGATCATTCGTTTTTTTGTACCTTTTATTGAATAACAAATACGTCTCTAGGCGAAAAAACTTTCATTGTTCATCCCTGCGTTTATTTACTAATCACCTAAATTTATTTACGACTTTAAAGTATTAAATTCCATTTAATATGTATTGCAAACTACAGCAATAAATAATAACAAATAGATTTCCTTACATTACAAATGGGAAACGTTGATATTACAATTATTAATTTATGAATATAATTAAATATATTCAAGGTCAATAAGAAATGATTTTTAGGTTGAAAATAATTAATACGTTATTGTATATTGTTAACTAATTAGCACTAGGTAGTTATTAATTATACGGATTTGATAGCATTTAATTTCAAGGGCGAAAATCTTTTTACATCTTTGATTTTAATCATTAGATTCACATTTACTTTCTCTATTTTATCATTTATATAATATGATTATTCATCATCTATAAAAACAATTGCACAATTTTATACTATACTTCATACAATATTACCTATAATCCTATAAGAATAACATTGTTTAAAGGCTTAAACTCCTTTAATTGGCTTACAAATCAAATATCGACTAAATCAATTAAACTACACCAAAAAATAACTATAAGGTTTTTAAATTATAATAGATGCTCCTTACAGAAGTACAGATTAACTTAAAAATGCAATCATCCTAAATATATGCTATATAAAAAATAATTTCGAAATAAATTTCGAAGCGACCGAATACTTAAGCTCCTTTAGACTTGCGCGCGACGCAGTAACAAGTGTTAACATTAAATAATTCCCATATAAATCGCACAATAAGTGAACGCATGTAAAGAACATCGCGATAAGTATAAATAATTATGCATTTTATTAACAAATGTCTAATACGTGAGTGGTGTATGGTCAATGTTATACAAGTGTAATAGTTTATTGCATGTTCTGAATAGAAATGGTCGCATTATAATGCAACAACACATAACGTTCACCAAGAGGTGTCGCATAAATAAGCTGTTCGCTTCAAATTGTATCTAAACATAGAAATAAACTAAAACTGTGCTTAAAACACTTGCAATCATTCATATATGTGAATATGTAAAACATAGAAAATAGTTTATAACTTTAGAGAGGTTTTGTTTATAACAATCGTAAATACAATAGAATGCAATTGTCGTAAATTAAATGTTTAGAAGGTTTTTAGAAGGTTTTTAGAAATCCGTTGTAATTACAGTGTACAGTTACACATCCTTGTACCGAAATCCGCGTCCGTTAAGTTTTACATCAGTTACAGTAATATAATTTACCGTATAATCTGTGTCAAGGCGCCCACAATATTCAATAATGTATAACTTGGGTAAATGTTTAATTTCGCCGAATATGCAGTCAAGAATGTACAAGGAAATACACAAATATAGAGAGTGTTTAGACAAAAAATAATATTGATTCATTACAATCGACCTCACTTTTACTGGAGTGCTATTTTACGTTGCATCCGTTTCGATATTATTCTAATTTTTACTTAACATACACAAATAAACGCGTTTCACTTAAATATTATTCAAAATAACACCAATAAATGTCAAGAACGTTGCTGATAAGTATGCTACCCTGGTAACATGTACCTATTAGGCAAATGCAAATTAATTTAATCAGACACTAGGAAATAATTTATGATGAAATAATCAAACTGCGAAATAAAACCTAAATTTGTTTTGAAATAATATAGTTTAATAATATTAAAACGCCTTAAAATTATACAACTCGCAATACTTGTCAATCCTCAAAATTATATTGTTTCCAAAAATAGAATTACGTATAAAATCATAAAAAATATCTAAAGATATTTTAGGTGCATGTTAAAATATTTACTATTGCATTCTATTTGTATATGAGAGATTTGGCAATTGCATGTAACAAATTAAAATAAAAGAATAAATACTAATTACCAGTTACACTATACATGACTTACAACACCTTTGTTATAACGCAATCTCATCTAGAGTTGTATAAACTATTACCTTGGTACTAATAATCAATTATTTAATTGATTGATACTCTAACCACAGCATGACCCAAAGAAAACCATAAATTCGTAATAAATCAAAGAAACCCACACACACAAACACCCAATATTATTTAAACAATGTTATACGATTTATAATCAAATCATATTTTAGACTTGTCAAGTTCTAAATATTAAAAACAAATAGATAATAATTTTTAATATTATTTGGTGGAGGGGAATATATTTTTAAGTACGTTTAAATTACATTTTCTATATGTAATTTGCTCTAAAAGCGTAAGCAAATGATTTGTATCGGTACAAAATACAAATCATCGTATATAACGCAATGGGTTAACTTCGGACGTCAACTCTACTCAGTTCAAAACGCAGATTTGTACAATTACTGAATAAAGGAATGGCTATATAGCAATGTACAATTAAAAACATGTTGTTTTTTTTATAGATGGGGTCCTTACCAAATGTTTCCATTTTAAAAGGTAACACAAACCCTCTACAACCGCATTACATACACCGTTTATTTGAAGACATTGCCAATAATGAGAAATATTGTGATGAAACCGCTATTTTGTATGAAGGTAAACTACAACTTTGTTTTTATTACTAAAGAAAATATTTGTTAGTATTTTCTATAACTATGTTCAATGTTTTCGTCATTATTATATACAAATATTGACTTTACCTCTATATTGTTTGAAAGCTATTAAATATATACCGACAAATATGAATAATACGTCTAGTTTAAACAAATGTGTAAGAAATATAAACATTTTTAATAATTATAAACAGAATTCCATTTTTTATAGTACTTAGTGAGGTTATTAAAAGTATAAAATCGACACATACAATTAATAATTGATGACGATTTTTTAAGCTATATCTCTATTAGATTACTAATCCTAATAATAATAATGATTATTTTTAGATAAAGATCAAATACTCACACATTCCTATAAACAATTAAACGCTATAACAAACAAACTAGCACATACATTCATCGACAAAGTTACTAACTTGAAACTATCACCAAACAATGATGGCGACTTTATTATTGCCGTCTCAATGTTGCCAACTGATAAATTGGTTATGACCCTATTGGCAATTTGGAAAACAGGCGCTGCTTATTTACCAATCGACCCTAGTTTTCCGAAAACACGAGTTGACCACATTTTAAAAGAATCCGCACCTGTATTGGTCATCTATGATAATGGTAATTGTTCTTATACGTTGTATACATTTTGTTTCTAACAGTTTTTATTTTGAATTTTTATATATATACTATATCTATGTGTAAATGTTTTAGATTTTGATGGTTGTGATTCTGTTGTATCGGCAACGTTTGATGATTTATTTAAAGAATCTGAAGGTTTTGCTGAAACTTCAGTGGATGATGTTGATTATTTGAAACATGACGAAGATAATTTAGCAATTGTGATGTATACTTCTGGAAGTACTGGAGTACCGAAAGGTAATATTTGTTAAGAAACACAAAAGTACGAAATCTAAATGAGTTATTTTGTTTTTTGTTATAAATGTAGGAGTACGTTTGCCTCATGAAATAATCTTAAACCGTTTACAATGGCAATTTCGTACTTTTCCTTATTCCAACACTGAAAAAGTGGGCGTCTTCAAAACAGCTCTAACATTCGTCGACTCGGTTAGTGAAATTTGGGGCCCATTACTAAACGGGCTCTCAATTTTGGTCATACCGAAAAAGATTACTCAAGACCCAGAAAAGCTGATCAATCGCCTTCATATGTACAAGGTAAATAAAGCGTCTGACCACCACATGCCTTAATAAACGAAATATAATTAAAAATTTAATTAGTTTTAAAAAAATGCGTCTACTTTCGTAGTGCCGCACTAGATTTTGTCATATCGAATCTATGTTATCATTCAGATACATAATTAAAGTTTTAATTAAATAATCGTTAGTTATTTGCCAGTTGACATATATTAAATTGTAAATTTAATAATGGTATATATATATATATAATTATTGAATATTAAATATGTTATTTATTTAATAAATTATTACAGATTGAACGACTTGTACTTGTTCCATCACTATTGAGGTCGTTGTTACTTTACCTCGATTTACAAGTAAGTAATTAGTGTCATTTTAAGCGGTTTATTGTGAGAAAACATTTTTAGTGCATTCCATTCTGATTGTTGGTATTTGTTGTCAAATTAATTCAATTAAAAGTTTATTTTTATATATTTGACTAGGTTAAAAAAACAGTTAAATATTCACATATATATACACTTAATACCTGTTTATAGTGTGATTGTTTATCATGCAAATTTTATTCGAAATGTTTGTAGGTATATATAATTTTTAAAAAAAGCGAAATTTTGTTATGATATACATATAGCAAAAATGGTATAACATTGACCTTGTTCGGAAGAACTTAGTAGTGATGTTGTTTTTTATTATTTAAAAACATGTTTATGTTTTAAAGTTCGCATGTGAATAAATACTCACTTAATTATACATTCTGTATACCGTTAAATCCTTCAATAAAAATAATAACAATTCGCTTAATCGCCATGTACAACTGACACACATGTAGCACAATCAAAACTCTCAAAAGAATATACATATAAACATATCTCCACAGTAACAAATGGACCAAATAGATAACGTACCCTTAGATAAACATATAAAACACTATTTTCCACTATTATTAACAATAAATAACTTAAAATTCGCTTTAAAACGTTAAAAGTTCACCACGTTTTGTAACAAGGTTTTTGATGTACCACACGTACCATTGTTGCCAACGGAGTCAAAAATAAATATTATATTTTCTTTGACTATTTTATTAAGAAATTTCGTCACAAATTTGTAATTTAATGGTCTATAACATAGATAAATGATCAGTTACTTAATTCAGTTTCGTCCTTTTTGAGTAACCATGGCAAATGTACTGTTATTAGACACTTTTTACCGTTCCAGACAGCTAAATAAACTAATTACACATAGTTAGTTAAATGATAGTAGCGTTCTAGATAGTTATTTACAGGCTAGATACAGACTTTTGCTTTCTTGAGTATTACCAATTGACTGCAATAAAAATTAACTAGTTTTTATATCAATAAATCAATGTTAAAGATGTTTTTTATTATTATTATTCAATAAATCTGTACCTAATGCCCTACATTAAGACACATTGCTGATTTAAGTCATGTTTAGGCACTTATATTTAATTTTTAAATACTTCCTGCAACTAATTTGTTTGTTTTGACTTTTGAATAATTAAATAAAAATAAATCTGCTTGTAATATAATTGAGGATCTTTAAATAAATGTTTATGGCGTAGATTACTCTGTATAGTGTGACCTTGTATATATATATGCTTGACTTTTGGTCGATGATACTTCAGAATATAATTGTTACTCGATGGATAGTTGTCGACTAGCGTAGCCTTATGCAGAACGCGTGCCTTAGGGGCCCTTGAGTAGACTGTATCATATTTGCTAGTCCGTCCCTGGACAATGTATACATAAATTGATTTTTCGTACGTACAACTAAAGGTCGTTTTATGCAAACTAAAGTTGTTATTATTCGCCGTTATTAATAGATGCAATTAATGATTCATGTAGCAATTTTATTTTAATTATTTATTTCCTCAAAGAAAAAACCTTTTAATTTACTGCAATTGATAATTTCTTTACGAATTAATATTTACAGAAAGACGACACTTTGTTGCGTAATTTAAAAATCTGGGTTTGTTCTGGTGAACCACTTCCGGTCTCGCTTGCGCAAGAGTTTTTCCAGTATTTCCCAGAAAACGAGCATGTGTTATGCAACTTCTACGGTAGCACAGAAGTTATGGGTGACGTCACATTCCATATTATTTCTGGATTACAACAATTAAAGCACCAAGACAAAGTGCCGATTGGTTAGTTTGTTTAAACAAAATAATAACAACAAAACCAATTGATTTTTGTGACTTGTTCTATAATTAGGTGTGCCAATCGACAACACAATCATATATTTACTCGACGCTGATCTTCGACCAGTTGAATCTGGGGCAGTGGGTGAGCTTTGGGTGTCCGGGCTGAACTTAGCCGCCGGTTACGTTGCCGGACGTGATCCAGATCGTTTTGTTACCAATCCACACCAAGGCGGACAATCTGTATACGCGAAATTGTATAAAACTGGCGATTACGCTAAAGTCGAGAAAGGAACAATACATTATGAAGGACGTACTGATTCACAGGTAACATTTTTTAAAAATAACTATACAAAACACTTGAAACTAGTTGCTCTTTAATTGAAGTGTTGCCAACTAGCCTGCATCGACAATTAACGCTATAGCTTGGTTGTGACGTCACAGCCAGGCTAGAAATGATTCATCTGAGCTTTATTCAAATAGTTGTTTTATTTAGGTAAAAATTCGTGGACACCGTGTCGATTTATCTGAAGTGGAACGCGCTGTTAATTTAATTGAAAACGTTGAAAAAGGAGTTGTTTTGTGTTATCATCCAGGTGAAATTGACCAAGCTCTTTTAGCGTTTGTAACTTTACAAAATGACTGTCTTATGAACGAGCTTCAAATCGAAAATAAACTACAAACAAACTTAGCTTCTTATATGGTGCCACAGGTAAACTTATCAAAAGATTTCGATTGAATATCTATTAATATATATTGTTTTTATAGGTGATTATTGTTGAAACGATTCCTTTACTTGTGAACGGGAAAATTGATAGACAATCGTTGTTGAAGAGTTATGAAACCACTAATAATAATGGTAAATGTAGTTTAAATAAAATTAAAATGTCCTCAAATAAATCTAATTTTTGTTTTTGTGACTATTAGATGATACAATCGTACAGTTTGATATCGACTACAGTGGAGTGCCCCAATCCCAGATCGCAGCAGCAAAAGCTCTATTGGAAACAGTGGCGTCCGTATTGAATCGTTCTGCAAGAGGCGCCGTGTCAATCGATGCGAACTTTTATGAAATCGGCGGAAATAGTTTGAATTCAATTTTCACTATTACCAAACTAAACGAACAGGGATATTATATAAGTAAGTTTTAATTAAATTAATGTATATTATTTATTTATTTATGCATTATTGATCTAAAGGTATCGGTGATTTTATTGACGCAATCGATCTTAGGGAAGTCTTAAATCATATGGCACCAGAAAAACATATTTTACCCTCTAAGTCAATGGAATCAACAAAATATGTTACAGAAATGCTTGATTCGAAACACAAAGAGGATGTTTATAAGTAAATATATCTTTTTCGTTGTTAAGTATTAGTAGAGTAATTGTTTTTTGTTTTTTTTTGTAGTATGATTACGGATAGTTTTTATGAAAAGGCTGATTTGGAACAGTGGCTCATGCCTGATATTCAAAGACAAGATTATGCTGATCTATTAGATGAAATCTGGGATGTTTTGGTGGAAGAACAACTTAGTTTCGTTGCCAAAACTCTAGATGGCACCGCAGTTGGGGTTTCGTTGAATTTTGACGCTCGACACGAACCAGATTGTGAAATTAGATCGAAATTAGTTCTAGTTTTTGAGTTTTTGGAATTCGTTGAAGGCCCCATAAGGTACACATATACAAACTCATCTCTAATGAATTTAATCGTTAATAGTTTGGTGGGATGATTTTAATTTATTTGCATTTTTAATATAGGGATGGAAAATTACCTGAAGGTTTAGGTAAAATTTTCCATAGTTCAATGATGGCTACGAATTCTTCTTTAAAGACAAAAGAAAATATTACTGTAATGCAATATATGGAAGAAGAATCAATAAGGATCGCAAAAAATAAACATTTCGTTGGAATTTTCACAACAAATACTAGCCCATTAACACAGGTACGCATAATCTTCTTCGCAAGTTGATGATTAAGTATTTGTAATTGAATTTTAACTATTTTATTCCAAGAAACAATTAATAAGAATATTTTGAGTTAAACTTTGGAAAAATATATAAAATGTTTGATGGTTTGAAATGATTTATTTATGTTTCTAGCAATTGGCAATTGATGTCAATGGATACCAGTCATTGTTGGATTACCAAGTGAATGAATATACAGCCCCAAACAGTTCCAGGATTTTTGGAAAGGCGCCAGATTCACAACGAGCCGTCGTCTGTTGGAAATTAATTTAA
Organism: Nebria ingens riversi; assembly: GCA_018344505.1. Taxonomy (NCBI): domain Eukaryota; kingdom Metazoa; phylum Arthropoda; class Insecta; order Coleoptera; family Carabidae; genus Nebria; species Nebria ingens. Next base: position 642,799 of record JADQWA010000207.1, read on the forward strand.
TTTGCTTAATAAAACTATCAAAACACTAAAGTTCCTTGACATTTATATTCGTTTAATTTCATTGTTTATCATTTATTGTATTATAACACATTTTGGGAACAATTGCAGATAGTTGGCAACACTTATGCTTTTTAAAATATTTTATATAGTTTTAGGTAAATTATAAATGATGTATATAGATTAGTGTTTAGATCTGTTAATACTGATATAAAAATATGTATATTTGTAGATAAATGCTTATATGTATATATATAATTGAATAAAATTTATTTTAACTTAAAATAAAACTATTTTTAATTCATAAATCACCCTATTTCCAATATACAACGACGGAATGTTTATATATATATATATATATGTATATATAAATATTTAATCATTAAATTATTTAATTATAAACTTATTAATTTTATTAAATAAATAAGAATACTATTTTTGATGTATGTATGTATGTTCTAGACATACTTTTGCATAAATATTACTGTTTGAGTTGTTGCGTAAATATATAACAAAATTGTTGGAAATTGGATTCATTTGGTTGTTAAACAAACTATAATTATTCAAATATTAGCAAAAATTTGTTATTTAATTAATGAAACCCCAAGTTGTTGCACAATAAAGTTTATTTTCATGATAAAACAAATATTGACGCTTGTGTTATGATTTGTAGGTATGCGCGCGCCTTTAGTATTTTTAATTTGCTCAAAGTTGGTTACAATGCGTCAGCATGCATGCGTGGTGCCGTGGTGATTGTTAGATAAGTTAAATGTGGACACATGTGATAGTTTCAGTGAGTTTTTATTTAAAATATCTATCGTAAGTAATGTATGAATCCTTTATAATTAATGTCAAGTGTATGCAGACACTCATTGTTTAAATGTCGACACAAATAACACAGTACAAATGCATTGTTATCACAAGCAAACACCAAAAATATGTACCCGCATTCAAGCTGTCCTGTCGAATTTTAAATGTGTGATACGTTATTTTTAATTTGTCCAGCTAAATTTAGATTATCTCACGTAATTTTGTGGTTGTGCCTTTAGTGTTTCGCTTGTGTAACAGCCGAAATTTGCGAAATGTTACGTTTTTCTGCGGAGAAAAACTAGGTTAAGTTCTATGAACTAAAATTGCTGGCATACAAGGTTAGAGAAATAACCGCCGGTTTTATGACCAAAAACGGTTTTTGCGACAATTTTTCGCGTTGATGTAAACATTTATTGATAAATATCTATGTAAACATTAGGCTTCCATGCGATTCATATGATTTTCAGTGAGAAATTGTTATTTTCATTTATTTGGAAAGTACTATGACAAGACACATTGTATGAGTAGGTTTTCATGTAATTTATGCGAGCATTTACTTTCAAATGTGAATCATTTACAATGCTATGCCATGTTTTATTATAATTAAAACTGTTTTGTTGAAATTTAATTATTTGTATTTCATAAGTAATTATAATGTGAAGCAATGTTTACACTTGATAATCAATGATATACTTTTTATTCAAATTGAAATTTGCACTAAATATTTGAATCATTCAGATAATTCTATAGTAAAATTGTTGCTGTTTTATTTTAATATAAGAATAATTTTACCAAAGTTGATACAGTTAAAAAGGGCAACAAATACGAATTAAATGACTATCTAATTGTTTATATTCCATTTAATATTATTTTGGGCTACTGTTAGGCAGTGACGTCACCCTGTTTAAACTTAATTAATATGTTAGTAAATTTCGTTCGTTTAGGGCATAACCATAGACAACCAGACCGGTGTCATGGAAACTGATTTTTTGAATTTTCGCGATGAAGAACATTTTGGCACTGGTTTATATCAGGTAAAAACTAAGTTGATTTTTTTCACTGCAGTCGATTGGTAACACTTGTTACGCAAACAAAGTGACTATATTTTCTGGTGTATTCATAACAGAATGACTTATTGGATGATTCACAAAGTTCCATTCTGGACATAGTCGGCGACGATTATTCCAGACATGATTCTGGAGAATATATTGACCATTCGGTCATTTGGGAACAAGATGTCGAACGAGAGTAAGTTTTATTTTATCAATCAGTGCGCGTAACTCACAACAACAAAAATAATAAAAGTGAATATTCCATCTAAACATAATATATATATTTAAATGTTGAGTAAATAGAATTCGTTTATAACGACAATTATAGCGCCCTAATAATTTTATTACCGTGTAATATGTAAAACAAAAACGAAATGTATGTGTACTTAACTTAAGACTGAAAAAAATGTTTGTTTTGGCTATGATTTCGTTATAATCGAGTTGTGATAACAACTGTACGTAGGTTCGTCGAAGGTTTAGTATTTTGTATTATGTTAGACTCAATGGCGATGTGGCAGTCATACCAATGTCTGGGGAAATTAATAGTTTCCCCAAATTATCAAATTCGCCGCCGTCGAAAGATTTTCAGAAAATTTTCAGCGATTGGCAACATTTTACAGCCATCGAGGTGAGTTTGTTTAATATATATAATTTGCGTGTTCTGTGGTTGGTAGAAGAAATGTTCAATTCTAATTTGTGTTCCATTTTTCGGAAATAAGGCAAAAAAAATCTCATTTTTGTAAACAAAATATTGAAAAATACTACGCAAAATAGAGCCTTTCTTACGCAATCATTTAGACTCCTTCAACTGATAAAGATTTATCTTTCTGAGGGTAAAAACTTCGTTTTTAAATATTACAGACTACTCCAACAGAAGACCTAACCGCTGATCTACATCTACCTACTCAAACCCTAGTCGGGGACATGTTAGATTGTTTCACACCTACCCCAATCCCCCCACCTGTGCCCCCTTTCTCTCCCGAACCCCTATTAACCACAACATTCGTACCAGAACTCCCAATAATCACATCCATAGCAATCCCAACCGAAACGATAATCCCAAATTTCGATTTTTCAACAACCACAATTCCATCGACAAACCCCGCAAAAACGTTTGATTTAAAAGCAGAGCCCGCTGAACCCGAGCCCCAAATTAAAATCGAGAAACCCTTACGCAAAGTCGGCGGTGGCAAAAACCTCGAACTTTTAAAACAAGTTGTCAAAGAGGAAATAGATTTAGACACTAGTTTCAAAACTGAAGTTACTTCGTCTGATGAATTAGACAGTGCAAATGATAATTTCGATATCACATCTTATGTAAATGGCGATGATTTTTTGCTGGCACAAACTTCGACATTCGATGAGAGTTTTGAAGAAGCGGATGAATCGGAATCGGTGAAACCGATTAGTTCGGTTATAAAATCAGAAGCGCAACAATATAACCGGAAGTATGGTGGTTGTTATGAGAAACATATGCCGATGGACAACGAAGATGAGGATGATAGTGATGAGAAAGATGACAAGCATGAAGATAGCGAGGAAGATTGTATTGATGTTGAGACAGTTTCAGAGCAAATGCCTGTTTTGCAAGCGCGCGACTTAACTTCACTTCTAGAACAATTTGAAGCTTCTGAAGCTGTTAATCCGAAACTACCTCAAACTTTATTTGATGAAACAACAGAGGACGCGTCCAAAATAAAAACTGAACCTCCAACTTGCCAACTGGCGGAAAAAAACATTAAAATCGAAACCCAAAGTAGTCAATTATCGGAGAAAAATACTAAAGTTGAACCGCAACTAGATAAAAAGCTTAAAACTGATCCACAATGTAACCAACTGTCTGATAAAAAACACTCTACCTCAATAAACTCTAAACATAAGTTAAAAAATGGTAAATCAATGGTTAAAAATTTATCTGATGAACTCCCAATGGAGTTAATACAAAAGATGAAGGCATCAGGAACAAAGAAACAAATATCTGTTATACCGGCGATGCCAGCGCGTAAACATCGAGCTAACCGTAATTCGGATAACTCAAATAAAATCAAACCGGTTAAAACGCAACAAACAGGAACTGAGTCAATTCATATGGATCATGATTATTGTTCTATGTCCCCTTCTCGTTTTCCACGTTATAATTCATCTGATACTGATACCAGCTTAAAGAAATTTAATTCCCCTGATCGAAAATGTGATAAGATTGAGAATTCTACTAAGAAATCGAAAGATTTCGACGCAAGTGATAATAAAAAATACCTAGGCGCTTTAATAGATGATACCGCGATACGAATAGGAAAACAGATTAAAAATGCGATAATAAATGAAAATGCTAAAAAGCAGAAAATGATTTTAACGAAGCCAGATTTGCTAAAACATCAACCGAAAATCAAAAATGCAGATGGAAAAATTATGATTTCATTATTAAAAACTAATAATCGTATCGCAAATAAATTTAATTGTAACACGATTGTAAATACAACAAACGCAAATGATGAACAAATCAAAAATATTATCGTGAACGATGATGATAAAAGAAACGCAAAGAAGCGAAAATTAAATTTGGAAGAATATAAAAAACTACGAGGTGATATTATAAAAACCAATAGTTGTGAGTCTTCAAGGACCAGTTCCCCGTTGAACAGTGGTGCCAACAGTCCTATGCCGGTGCAAAACGACAAAGAAAAAGTCGTTGAAGAAAAATATCAAGACTTAATCATGAAAATGGCCTCAAATATTCTGAAAACGAACGCTAAATCCAAGCACGTTCCTAACGATACAACGTTAGAAAATTTCATTCCACCCGATCAAAAACCAATCAAGATCGAACCCAAATGTGAGCCGTTAGAAATTCAGAAAACTCCGCCAAAACTTCCATCAGAACAATTTGAAATCAAGACGATAGTTTCAATCGGAGTCAACACAGATGAAATTACAATTAAACCTGTGATTCCAGAACCGAAAATTAGTTTTAAATTGAAGAAAAAAGAACTGGTGAAGTCGAAATGTTTTGAAAAACCATCTGAACCGGAACAAATCTCCCCTAAAATCGAATCAAACGCTAAAACGTCAAAGTTAAACGAAATGATCACTCCAATACTGCAGAACGCTAGTTCAAAAATCAATAGTAATTCGTTAATAACGAATATTACTGCTACACTTTTACAGCAAACACCAAAGCTATCGTCTAAATCAGAACAAATGATAAAAATTGATGCAAAAACTGATAGCTTAGCCCTTAAAGTAGAAGTGGGAGAACCTTTAGAGCATGGGGAAGATAAAACTGTTATAATTCTAAATAAAAATTCGGAGAAACCTCAAACTAAATCAATTGCTGTACAGACAGATCCAATAATTATTGAAGAATTTACGAAAGAAAAAGTTGTTAGGCAGTACCGGAGTAGGCGGGATTCAAGTGCATCAAGCACGGGATCAATTTCGAGTTTAAAATCGAAAAATGCAACGAATATCGTCCGAAAATCAACAACACATCGACAAAAGTAATAACTATATGCAAGATTTATATATGCAGAAAGGAATATATTTTACACTATTATTATAATTATGTTCCAGTCATCGGACTAGTTCAACGAATTCAATATCCAGTTCTTTAGGCTCAAGATGGTCTAGATCGAGATCGCGATCTAGTTCCCAATCCGACTACTCACAGTCTTCATATTCAAGGTATTTATTTACGCGTGATCGACGAATTAAATAAACTATTGCAGCATTTCTAGCGATTCCTCTCGTTCAAAATCCAGATCAGTCTCACCATCCCGAAGATGGCACACGAATAGAAACTCTAGATCACGGCATAGATACAACCGTTCTAGGAGACGGTCTAGATCTACTAGCTACAGAGGCAATTACAGACGATCTAGGTAACTTCATTACCGCGAAAACAAAAATGCGTTTCTATGCTTTTTTTTTTTAAATAATTAGATCTCCATATTCACGGAGTCGTTCTCGTCTACGGCGTGAAAGCGTCGAACATGATCGTGAACGCGAACGAATGCGTGAAGTTGAAGAACGGCGTGTGATCTACGTCGGTAAAATTAGCAGCGATACTACTAAAGCCGACTTGAGGCGCAGGTTTCAAAATTTTGGACCCATTACAAATGTTAGCTGCCATTTTAGGGATCATGGGTGAGTTTTTCATATTAGTAAATCATTATAGGTCTATTTAATAACATGTATGTGTGTGTGTGTTTAGAGACAATTACGGGTTCGTAACATTCGCCTATAAAGTGGACGCTTACGAAGCGGTTGAACGCGGTAATGATGATCCGAACGTCACCAAATATGATATCAGTTTTGGGGGTCGCCGTGCGTTTTGCAAAACCAGATATTCAGATCTAGGTAAGTCATCTAATAAATTGATTTATAAGTAATAGTTATAACAGTGCCTAACGTCAGGGTGTTTAGGTAATTGTTTGGGCATTATGTGACATATGCGCCTCGATTTGTTAATTAAGTTCAATTTAGAGAGGATCTAAAAGTATATTTTCTATGTTTTTTGAATCATTTATAACATTTTCACACGTTTGACAACGCTCTGAGTAGAGAAAATAGAGGTTGATATCTAAAATAACATTTGAATAAAATCAAGATATTTAAATTGCAATGATGTGAAATTAACAAAATGATTTAGTTATATTTGTGCAATGCAGTTAGTTGAAAGTCCAATGTTTTGTTCGTAATAGACAATATAGAAGCTGAGGCGATGTCAACGTCGCCTATATTCCGACGGGAAGAAAATTCTTTCGACATTTTATTACGGGAAGTTCAAGCAAAATTACGCAAACGAAAAGTTTGACAAAGGGTCTACCATTTAGTTAACAATTGTTTTAAAACGTTTAACAAAACAAACTGTTGTTATTTATGTTTTATAATATTATAATAATAATTTTTACCTTTTGTGAAAATTAAACGGAAACCAAAACTCTAATTTTGTGTACATTGACAAATGATTTTTTCATATTTAACTCAAAAAAAAGATTTGGCTTTGTACATTTTCAGTAATCATTGTGCTATCTATCATTTCGTTTTCTTATGTTTCCTATACTGGGTAGTAATTTATTGTTTTCGCATGTTTTAGTAACATTTTCATTTTGCCTGGGAATTCTGTATTAAAACTATGCTTTTTGTACATACATGTAATTTTTTAAAACTAATTAAGTTAGAATAGATTCTATTATAACAATAATTGTGACGTCAATGATATTTAAACATGTTATACCAACATAACAACAAAATTACTGTTTTGTCTATACTTTTTTAGATCAGATCTCAAATATTCTTAGATCAACAAAAATAAATTTATATTCTTTTAGGAACATTTCGTTTATCTTAAAATTTAAACATTTTTAAATATCAAAATATCTCCGTAGAAATAGATATTCATTTTTGCTAAAAATGTGATATTAACTTAAAATTCTCCGTGTTAAAAATGAATTGTGGCGTCACAATACTTGTAGCTATATTAATTCGTTTCAATTAATACGAGACATGCACAATGCAATTCTTTATTTCGCGAAAAACCATTATTTTCTGAAGTTGAGAACTATTATTTCACATTTGTATCTGTCGTTCATAAGTCGTACGCAAGTGTTCTCAACAATAGAAAATACTTATGAGGTATGGAATCGTAATTAGTAATTCTAGTAAAACTTTATTACATTAAGATTTATAATAAAATATTTGCTATATTGGTAGAAAAACGATCAAAAAATGACAATTATAATATTTGGTAACTTTTAAGATTAGGTTTGTTTCGCTGTATTTGTGTTTGATAATGCAGGAATCCGTAATTGTGATTGACAAGTTTTATTATTATTTAGGGTTTATTTTGGTTGTGTCACTCTAGTTTTTAGGTAAATTTAAAACAAGTTGCTTGATAATATTTATCAAACATTCGTTATATTTTTATGCGTTTCGTTGATTTTTAAGCGACATATATATTTGTTTTTATCAAAAATAATATAAAATGAAATGTTTTATAGAGAACTTTTGATTTAATTTAATAAAAATTAAGATTACTAGAGTTTTAATTAATAATCATTTCGTAATTTTTACGATTTGTACAACCTTCCAAATTTACATCAAAGAATAAATTATATTTATTACTTAAGTATACATACATTAAATACCAAATATTTATGAAATGAGCTTAACAATCGTTTTAATGGTTTTTTAATTTGAGTTCTAATGTTTAGTTTAACAAATTTTAGTTATAAAATGTAACAAACTCTAAAAAAATACTAAATTTCTTTAAACGTACGTTTGACACAAACCAAAACTAACTATTAATTTATATTATGATGCAATTTATTATCAGACAATCTATAAATCATGCTTCCAGTTGTTAAAAAGACTATAAAAATGCTTGATGTATGAAAAATCTCTAGTCAAAAATACATTTTAGCATTAATTTGTCTTGAAAAATAACTTATAAGCATTATTTTCATTGTTAATCAGGTTCATATATCATATTTACATTAAATTTAGTTCGTCATTTTATTTGTAATAATAGCAACGAGCTAAAATGGTGTTGTTTTTCATTAGAAAACGCATAAGTAATAAATAAATAAATAAAATTAGGTCGATAAATGTTGGTAATAATAAAAACTATGTTACCAATCTGAATTTAAACTGGTTTAGTTGTTGCTAACGTTACATACTTATGACGTCACAATCGTATCATGCAATACGTTTGTATTTTGTTCATTAAATATATCATTTAGGTACATTGATACTGCCTTTAGTAAAAATCATACACACACATCCAACAATTTGTATTTTTGTATATATTTATTACTACTATTTTGCTCATAATGTATGTTATGTAAGTAATTTATAACATTGATATAATACTTAATTTGTCGAAAATGATTTTTTTCGCCTCCGAATGTTGTTGCTTAAAAAAAGTTGTTTATTGTAAAATAAATGAAACTGACTTGGATTTTAAATATTTTATTTCATCCGATATTCAAATTTCGTAAATATTTATTTCTGCTATAGTTGGTAGCACTTATTAACGGCTGTCAAAAATATTTTTAATATCGAAAAAAGTATTTGTAATTCAATTAAAGTTCGTTAATATATATCAAATAGAGCTTTAGAGTAATATTAGTGAATAATTTTCGATAAATTACTTAAAAATATGATTGTTATTTCGTTTGTGAAACTGTTGGCAAGAGTATATGTACCTCGTGTTAGAAACGTTCACGCGTTGGCGTGCCTGTCATTTCAAAGATGGCGAATGTTCGTGATAGTGATACATGTTTGTGGCTTCACAATAAACTCGGTATCTCAAACGATTCGTGGACGGGAGGTTCAATATGTTCGCAGTTAAACGCAGAAGTGCTACGAAATATCAAGGATTGTTTTCCCGATCTTCAAACGCAAGTGAAACTCAAGTTATTATTGAGTTTTTTCCACATACCTCGCAGAAACGTCGAAGAAGTAAGTGATTGTTATTTTATTACATTCGTACAGTTATTGCCGACATTTACAAATGTTTACATGATTATTTATCTATTATTTGTTTATTTTGAATGTATTTTACCGGATTAATCACAAATGATTATTTACGCACTAAGTTACGACATGCTACGCATTTAGTATCTTTTTAAGTTGTTTTGCGCCTAAAGTTTCTTAATAGAATCCTTATTTTTGTAATTGTAGGCGTTTTATATCATTTATGCCGTATTAACTTTTAATCCGAGATTATCCTAGTAGGTTTAAAAAAAAAATTAAATTTAAATTGGTTCATATTTGATCATAGTACATGTAAAATGTAGTAGTATTTAATTTATTATAATTACAAATTAAAGTGACGATTAGCATCATTTTTTGTTGGTGCAACTTTGTTAAAACTTATAATTGGCGCCAAAAAAAATATAACCACAATTACCCATTGGTCACACTGATTCTTTATTAAATAACATTATACAAACATAGCTTATAGTGTTTATAATCCTCTAGTGGAGGCTGGAATTGGAAGAGATCATAGAGGTGGCCGCTTTAGATTCTGAACTTTGGGTCGCCATGTTAGCGGAAACGATGAAAACATTACCTGCTTCCGGTTCTTTGAACACGGAAATATCTGATCTCGATGAAGTTCGGCCGATTTTCACCGATTTAGTGAACGATTTACGAAAACTCGTAAAGAAACAATCTGAAAGTGGAATGCTGCCGTTGGAGTGTCACTACCTCAACAAAGCCGCTCTCGTCTCAGTGGTAAGTTTAATCATATGCCCTAAAGAACCATATTGCATTTGTTCCCTTTTAAACAACTCCTTGTATATAAATATATATATATATATATATATATATATATATATATATATATATAACTCGACCAAAGAAGAACTAGTTGCCTAGAATTGATTTAGCTCAGTTTCTGATTAATGTAACTAATAATCGTATTGAAAATTGAGCTAATCACTTAGTAATACAGTGTAGAAAACACTAGATATCATATTTGTTTCGTCATTAGATCAATGCGCAACTTTGAACATTTATATATATTTAAATATATAACTTTTAAACAATTAAGTTAAGAGAAGTATGACGTTTATTATTAAATATGTAGCGTACAGATGAAACATATATAATTAGCGTATTTCAGTAATTAATTGATTGAGCAAAAAAGAAATTTAAAATTGATATATAGGTTGGTCAACAACCTGCACCTAGTAAACATTTTAATCAAAAGAAAAAACCAAAATCCGCGATGTTACGGTCGGAATTGTTACAAAAATCAAATGACGCCTCTTCCAATTTGAAAAAAGCTTCCGCCCCCGTTATACCAGTTCGATCTCGAGGAATGCCCAGGAAAATGACTGATACAAGTGAGAAATTATGAGAAAAAGTGAAAATTTAGAATATGTTATAACAGTTTTAATTTTTTCACGTAGCTCCACTTAAAGGCATTCCATCTCGAGTGCCGTCGAGTGGATTCCGTAGCGGAGCTCTAACTAGTCCCACAGTAGGTGGTAGGCCCCTTCCTAGAACTCCAGCTGGCAGAAAAGATGGAGGTATTAAATTATTGGACATTGCTGACCAACCGCTTGGTTATGCCGCTGCGAAGAAACGGAAACGAATGCAAGGTAACGTTACTTATATAAACTTAAGCGGAATCTTGTGATTTGTTTGCACTTAGAGAAAAATCTACATATATTTCTTTACAGAATTGGAGGATGCAAAGAAAAATACGGATCAAACTGGTGTATTGGCAAGTCCAGGTACTCCAGCGACTGGAACGCCTGATTATGCAGCAGGACTGTCCACAACTACGACCTATTCACCAAATACACCACAACATACAACATCTGCTGCAACAACTCGTAATTATATATTTTTATTATATATATACATATAAACAATATTATTACATATATACATATGACTTAAATAATGTATTAAATATTAATTTAGTTTCAACAACACCATTGCCTTCAATAACAACAGTCACTACCGTAACCACGCCCGCAAGTACATACTCAGCCACGCCTACCTCTCAAATAACACCTACCACCCCAACTGCACCTCTAACCCCAACCCTGACCCCATACACACCTACCCCAATCAACTCCCTCACCTCAACAATCATAAACAACAAATTACCAAGCGCGCCAATTCTTCTTACAACTACAACAATTCCAACTCCTTTAGCCCCAACCATTGCCAATATAGCACCTGGCAGCGTGGCGGGTATACAGCTTAGCGAATCTTCGGCCACCAAATTGACACCACCCCCGCTGAGTCTGGTTACTGTTCAGCAAACAAATCCAGCTGGTGCACTCAGTGTCAGTAATAACAAAGTGAATAAAGTGTTAAGTGTGCAGTCCGTTGTCGGTGGTGTGCAAGCGACGCCGATTCTGAAGACACCTGTACCGGGATTAGTCAATGCAGGGCCTGGTGTTACTAGTGTTGTTGTTACACGACCTCTACAACAGATAACGCAGATTCGTTTGCAGCCTCAACCGGTTGGGAATACATTACAGAAAAAAGGATTGGCGTTAACGGTAAGTTATATATATATTTAATGGACTTGTCATTTATATATTTATGGTTTTAATCAATTTTCTTTATAAAATAGAGAGAACAAATGTTGGAAGCTCAAGATATGTTTCGAACCGCAAATAAAGTTACTCGGCCTGAAAAGGCGCTTATTCTCGGTTTTATGGCCGGTTCTCGTGATAACCCTTGCCCACATTTAGGCAATATAGTCACGATAAAACTATCCGAAGACCAAGAGAACGTCCGTCAAGAGGATGACACATATTTGACGATGATGGTTGAGACTCACTTCCAGATGAATTACAATAACGGCGAATGGAAACGAATCAAGAAGTTACGCACAATTGAAAACGCTGATTCAACGGTGATTCAAGTTCAACCTCCTGCTCAGCAACAGAATCAATCAGCGACGACAGCGCTCATGTAACCCGCAATTAACAACCGGGTAACAGTCAACTGATTGCGGTGTAATCGAACGAACGAACACGTTGAGAAGTTATGCAGGTAAACTACAAATATACTATAGAATAAAAACGATTGTGTTTTATGATATTGTAGCATTTTACGTGTGAAAGTGATGGACATTGGGCTTTAAGTGATTTTGAAACGAATTTTTAGATTTTAACTGCAAAATAATTTTTGGTTTCGTTCGTTTTCTAAATCTTGTAAATAGTTTTGAACTCAGTCAAAATTTGTATTGAATAATTGGGACAAATTAAAACAAATTCGTTATTATTTGGGAGCTTTTCACATAGCAGATAAATTACTCGATTGTTTAATCCTAATTGTATTTAAGCGAAAACGTTAATAGCTTGCGAAAATGATAATCACTGACGTAATTAGTTTGTTATGTGACTTTATTAGTAATTCAATATTTTTCGTTGAAATAAACAAATTTTAGTTTTTAAATCGAACTGATTTACACTCGAAACTAGAAGTTATATTATAAATATTAGTTATACACTGATTTTAGTTCAAAATTGAATAATATTACGTGGTTTTCGCAAAAATAGACGTCCATTTTTTTTGTTTAACCATAAGAGAAGCTTTATTATATATTGAAACATATCGATTCCTTAGAGCACTAATGTGACATGTAGATATCCTTCAAATTTATTCAGTATTAATTAGTTTGAAAACGACTTCGTATTTCGCTGCATAATGATAAACTGAATATATAAAGCTCTTGTTATGGTTATTTATTTATTTTACAAAATTTTGAACGCGATTTCAGTTTTGGAAATAGTTCTCATGGACATCGATTGATTTTATATAGTTTGTATATTTTTGTGTATCGTTTATATGCAGTAGAAATGTTTTATATACAAATGTTATTAATAATATAAAGTTGTACATTTTTTTGTTTGTTTTTCGAGAAATCGTGTAATAATTATTGTATTATTTAGACTGCATTGCATATAGAGTTAAATATTTGTAAATATTGTATAACTATTACAATTACATGAAAGATTATTAAAATATTTTTATTAAATTTACAAAATCAAATATGTCTTTTATTTGATTTAAATCGATCATCCCATTTATTGTGGATTGTAGAATAATGTATATAAAATGCATATGTGTAATAGCTTGTAAGTGCATTATTTTATTCAGAATTTTGTGCAATTAACAGTGAAAATGCCTCCAGAGAACTCTTCAACAAAGTGTTTACCTATAAAGAATGTATTTGTTATAATAATATTAGTTATAAATATTTGTATATGCATTTTTGCAAAGGTTATTTGTAAGTGGGGTAAGTATAACATTTATAAAAGCTATAAATATTATTATTAATGTATTTGTACATATATTGTTGTATATTTGTTAATAAAAGTGGAAACCATTTATTGTTTTAGTATTTAAGTTGTTAAATTTAAACCATGTATTCTTTAAATATGTTTAACAACAATGTTTCAATTAAATATACCACCTATGAACAATACGATAGTTAGCAAAAAATCAATACTCTAAAAAAGATGGGTAAATCATTTTGGTTAGACAACATGTTGTACACGTTGATGAGAAAATGTTTGGTTTCGTTTTGAATGCCGCCAAGAAAAAATGTGCCATTCGCTTTCACTGACATCTTACGATGAACATTGAACTGCATTATAGAGTCTATTTGGTGACGTCACATCTAATTTTGTTTCATTTTGAATGCCGCCAAAAAAATAGAGTCTTTCCTGTGACGTCACAGTGTGACGTCATTTCTTGACCCTTTCCAATTCCTGTTATCCGGATACCAAATCGCTATTTTGCGTTTTTGAACTCAAAAAACAGAAAAGTTTGAAGTGACGTCACGTATATATAATTTTTTTTTATGCTTTTTAGGGGCATTGCTGCTAACTATTGGATTGTTATTCTTATTATATGGTATAAATAATTGAAACGCATCATTTGTGTACATAATCAACGTACTTATACGGTGCATTGTTTAAATAAAGCAGTTCATTGTTTTTAAATGTTATATTTAATTGTAATTTGTTGTATATACTCTGTAAAAAATAGTAAAGTGGGTTTTCTGTAATAAAACAATATAAATATTAGAATAACAATTTATTTTCTTTATTATTTATACATGTATCAACACATATGATTAATATATATAAACGGAAGATGTTATAAGCTGACCGTCAGTGACGAGGGAGACGCCGCCAACATTTATAGGTATCCCCCTGAGAAATAACCCTTATAACAGGGCTTATATTTATCAAAAATGGGCACATTGTTTAGTATGTGTCTTTTTGCATTGTTTATATACAATATATGAACAATAAACAATTCAATAGTTAGCAGCAATGCTCCTAAAAAGCATAAAAAAAAATTATATATATGTGACGTCACTTCAAACTTTTCTGTTTTTGAGTTCAAAAACGCAAAATAGCAATTTGGAATCCAGATAACAGGAATTGGAAAGGGTCGAGAAATGACGTCACACTGTGACGTCACAGGAAAGACTCTATTTTTTTGGCGGCATTCAAAATGAAACCAAAATTAGATGTGACGTCCACCAAATAGACTCTATAATGCAGTTCAATGTTCATCGTAAGATGTCAGTGAAAGCGAATGGCACATTTTTTTCTTGGCGGCATTCAAAACGAAACCAAACATTTTCTCATCAACGTGTACAACATGTTGTCTAACCAAAATGATTTACCCATCTTTTTTAGAGTATTGATTTTTGCTAACTATCGTATTGTGTATTGTTCATAGGTGGTATATTTAATTGAAACATGTTGTTAAACATATTTAGAGAATACATTGTTTAAATTTAACAACTTAAATACTAAAACAATATATGATTTCCACTTTTATTAACAAATAACCTTTGCAAACATGCATATAAACAATATGAAAGACATATCGAATTTTTATTGTTATCATAATTACAATGCTGCAAGGTGGGAATAACAATAAATAATGCATTTCTATAACACGTTTTATAAGAACAAATAATCTATAGGTCAAATATTTATCGAAAAAGCAAATAATAACACAAATATATATATCAATAATAATTTATAATTTAATATTAAAACTTACGTTACAACAAAAATCTAACACAACTACATTAATTAAATTTTGCATCAAAATCACAGTAACCCATATTCTAATTTTGTAAAAAACAATATTTTATATATTTATTATTATTTTAACTATAGCAAACAATCATTTATAAAATTTGGTTTATTTCTTCGAAAATAACAACTAAAAACAATTATTTTCTATAAATAATTTTCAATACATTAAAATCAAAACATTTAAAATGTTTATAGTAGAAACAACAAACCAAATTTAATAATAAATAGTTTTCAAACGTATCAAATCCAATCAGTGTTACCTTTTAAGTAGATGTTCACAAAATTGCGAAAATCAACCCCTAAATATTTAAAGGTTTTAAAAGCCGAATGAACATCCCTTTTAAATTTGTTTTTGTCTTAAAATATTGGCAATTAAGGGAGTTCTTCTTCAGGTAGTAACACTGAGATGATACAGAATCACTAAACACGTTCATAACTTTAATTAATTGTTGAATAATCCTAAAAACTTAAATTAAACTGAGCAAACAACTAACCAAAATAACAGATTCACTAAATAAAAACATAAAACTTAACCTTTTTTAAATTTCAACAAACAAATACTTAATCCTAAATATATAAGGATCCACATAAGTGTTGAAATAAATCCGGAATAGACTACATAGTTATCCATGCCCCAGCCTCGTTGCAAAATCGATCGCAAGCTTTCCGTCGATTTTGTCAAAGGTAGAAACATTGAGATGTGCTGCAGTAGGTGGTACATCCCTTCGATTGGCCAAATTATCCCACATAGCATTACAATGGGCAAGAAACTGCCCATGGCCATATATGTTGCGGAGCGGTCATTTTCGCAAACACATGCCACAACAAACCCTGCAAAAACACAAATATAATCAGTTCAATTCACTCCTACTTGGTAATCCGAATTGTTATTTGTAAATCACCCCTCCCGCGCTATTACACCGACCAAATATATCCTAATTATGATAGATATGTATATTAGAGTACGGCGTCATTAATTTCCTAATAAACTATTGTAGCCTATGCTCTAAATTAAAATTGATTCATGGTTTGCTATATCAAGCAACTTTTATAGTATGTGTGTGTGTGTGTGTGACGTCATCAACAGCAAACTCTAGTCAAAATGTGTTTTAAAATGTTCCTATATTTGGGACTTAAAATACAATTCTAATTGTTGTTAAAATACAAATAAAATCTCCAACTTACCAAAGCACATGCCGCATAATCCAGTCATCAGCACCAACAGGAGCACCCAACCGATATTTCCATTATTTGTCAATCCGTATAACGCGAATGACCACACCAGGACGAACACCGTTTGACCAGCCATGACCAAAAACTGTGTGATGACATGCGAACACAACAATTCTATTCCGGTGATACCAATAACCAACGACCGTTCCAAGCTGCCCTCATTTCGTTCTAAAACCATCGCGCCGGACGTCAATGCGACCGCCAAGAAAAAGATGATCCTATACAAGAAGACAAACAAATTAATACATTTATAAGTGGATTAAATTGTATGAATATTACGTTAAAATGACACCTGGTGCCGCGAAATCGGTGAAACTAGGTACACTTTTACCATAAATTGGGTCGTTAAACTGTAAAATAAAACTAAGTTAGTTAGAAAAACATTTGTGTGTTTTATAAATGTTTTACCCGAATTGGTACTTCGCCTACACCGCCATCATAACTACAACTTGTCAAATACTCTTTGATGTATTTCAAGAACGCGTAATTGAAGTCTCTCCATAGAAGCGTGGATAATTGTTGATCTGGAACAATTAAAAGTTACATATATGTATGAACTAGTTTGATATGTAGTACTCACTAGATTTGTCTAAAATAATGGTGATTTCGGACGCTTCAACATCCCAATTCCTAACACTTCGTCCAAAATCAATTCGGTTTGCAAAAGCAGCTGAGTAATTCTGCTGGAAAATAACAGCGGCCCAAGCGCCCCCTTTGAGCACTTGATGCTTGGCTTCTTCATCCGTTTCATAGTAGTCCTGTAACGAAAATTATTTAATCTTAACTTACAATAATGATTAGTATATTTATGTAAGCTAAGCGTTTTGTATCTTATATAGAAGTTCTATAACACTATGTATAGATTAAAAAACTTACCACTATCATATCTTTCTCTTTCAAGAAGTGAATGTACCGGCAACTCATATAAGTTGTATTGCAACCGTGCACCAAGGGGCATCCTATCGTGCTAGTGTTAACTTCATGGTTTTTAATAGCGATGTGAAGACCTTTAGGATCGTGACCAATAGAGTAGCAGAATAGAACAATTTGTGCGACCGGGAGACCGATAATAAATATCATTACACTAAAAAATACAATTAAAAACAATTAAAATGTAATATGTGCTATGTAACCGGTAGTGCACAACTTACGGTACATTTCTCCACATCCATAAGAAGTTCTTCCAGATGAGCGCTGTTAAATGCACTGTACTGACAATCTTGAAGTAGTCGAAGAACTTCATGGGTACTTCATCATCTGGGGGAAGTTCAGGGGGTGTTTCCACTATATCGTCGGGGATGAGGGAGACTCGGCGACCTGCGCCTCGACTAGACATTGATACATTATCACCGAATTCACCGCTAATTTCACCGATTTCATCATCGATCACTGCTGCCTCCTAATTATAAAAACTTTATATATAACTATACATACATATAATAAACACAGAAGTTATAGACTTACGTCAGCACTGTTTAGCTAAATAACAATACAAATTATGTAAAGTAATAGTACCTACAGATTGTCAAGTTAGTAGACGAACGCATTTTATTTGATTTCTCAATAAACTAAAATAAATTCCAACAAATATAAACTTACATTAACCGCCCCAGATGGTACACTGATTGTCTCGACAACTTCTTGCGCGATTGATGATCGTCTTCGTTTACCCATATTTTGGATGACGCTCAACTTTAAGAAGACATCTTCGAGCGATTCCGCCCCCCATTGTTGCATTAACCGATTTGGAGACTCTTCCGCCAAGAAATATCCACCTCGCATCAAACCAATCTAAACAATAAACAAAAAATACAACACCAAACCAGAATATAGCACACTTTAGACTATTGGTAACGTTCCAATTACTTAAAGTAACTTACCAAATGCGCTTGTTTCGTTTCATCAATATAATGTGTTGTAACAATGATTGTTTTTGCGCCACCTTTGGTTATGTGGACTAAATGATCCCAAATACTAAAGAAAAGAATGTAAATTAGTTACCAAACTGATTTTTGTTACTTATATAGATGTTCCAAGCTCTGAAAACGTATAAAAACGTCCAGTAATCTACTATTTTGTTGTTGTTTATTGATATTCGTTGTCTATTTGGACAACGCCGCATGTGTGAGTTATTGGTAATAGAGACTAGACTTACTTTTGTCGTAAGACAGGATCTACTCCTACGGTAGGTTCATCCAGGATCAACAATTCAGGATCATGTACTAATGCGGCAGCAAAACTGACACGTCTTTGTTGACCACCACTTAAATTCTTCACCGGTTGATTGGCGGATGGTAGCATCAAGAATTTGATTAAGAAATCCAGTTTCTCATCGATCTAAAACCACAATTATAATTATATATTAATGGTGCGATTCTATAAGTACTATAAACGCTGTAAGCTCCAAACCTATAGCATTTATAGGGTTATACAGAAGCTACGTCAACATGTAACTTTAAAAATATATATATTTGAATATATATTTTAAACAATAAAATTGAGATCTATGGAGGAATATTAGAAGAACCTCTTATAAAAAATAATATTTATTAATATTGTATGTAATTTAATTTTTTTTAAATCGCTTGATAATTTTTAAAACACAAATTAATTAGTATTCATTATTTGAACAATTAAATGTTATATTATTAATTATTTACCTGTTCAGTAGTCATTCCGCATACCCATCCGAAATATAGCAACGTTTCTCGAATTGAAAACTCTCCATATAAAGCAATATCCTGAAAAATAAATTAGAATAGTTAGAAATTTATTTAAATTAAAAAAAAAACTCAAGGTGATATACCTGTGGCATGTAACCAATTCTGGGTCCAGGTACTCCACTACCTCTAGAACCAGGTTTTCCTCCCAAAACCCATATTTCTCCACTGCCTAAAGTTCGGCGACCAACAATGCAACTAAGTAGTGTTGTCTTGCCGCAACCACTAGCTCCAAGTAATCCATAACTATAAAGAAATCATATAAAATATTAACACAACAATATGTAAATATATTTAACAAACATATTTTCTTTATTTGTCATTCATAACAAATCGCACAAAACGTCTAGGTTTTTGCTAAGTAAATAGTAACATATAAGAATTCTAAGTATTTTACGTATTTATTTAAATTTTTATTTAGCTAATTGACATAATTTTTACTATGATTCATTTAAAATACTTTCCGTGTCTTGGTCGGGCATACTAAAGCAGGCATTTAGTAAAAAAAGTATTTATAATATACTTAAAAGTGTTACTTATAAACAATTAACGAAACTAGATCAAGTTTGAATTGAAATTGAAACCACATTCTTTATATTACAAAGTATATCTACCTACTATGAAATTAGAAAATTACTTGATTCGACAATGATTTATTTACATGTTACACATATATTAATACGCAAAAAGTCTGAAATCAAATGCAATAAATGCTAAATAATCAAAGAATATTTGTTTAAATAAGTACAAGGATGGCAAAAAGATAATTAAAGATGTCTACAATTTGTAATAAATGTCATATTCTAAGTGGAACATTTATAATTATAGATACTTTTGAATATAACGTAATCGTATACTTAGAATACTAATTTGTACGTAATAGAATATAATAATAAAAAAGTCCATTAATTTAATTTGTAGTTAAGGCGCATTTACACTTGTTTAATCACCTTATCTCATTTAGTAGTAATATATTTTTTGTTTTGTTTATTGCCAACACTGATATATGTATTAGCAAACATGGCAGGGCTATAAGTCAGGGGCGTACTTATTATTATCAATCAAGGTTTATTTATAATAATTATTAAATTGTTTTCGTGTTTTATTTAAAAATTGACAAACATTATAAAAAAATTTGCGATTTAAATAATTAAATATATATTTTCTGTTCATAGTTACTAAGAACTGAGTAAATAAAATTATCAAATTAAAGTAAATCGACTAAAGTTTAAATTATTTATAGTTTATAAAATTATGATGATTCCTGAGAATTGTTTATGAAATATTTAATCATTCTTTCAACCAAAATTACTCAAATTACAAATATATTTTATTTATTTTACCACAGACTCGAAATTAATTTGTTTATATTTTTTATGGTATTTTCCATAAGCGCGCAAGGTAATTAAATACTATTTTGTCTATATAACATTTTCAAAGAATGAATTGTTGAACAACATGCGGAATTCTAACGTTTATATTTCGGCAGTGTTTCCGGTTCATACAATAAACTTCTATAGGTAACAATTTCACTTTTCTTTATAAACACTTTTACTTTCTACTATTCATAAATAATGTAACCATCTTAATATAATGATCGCCTTGAACTCGTTTTGCGCATTTTTATTTATTTTCTGCGTTAGTCAATTTCTTTTAACATTACATAAATATTATATGAGCGGTTGGGCATTTTTGGTGCGACAAAAATTACTCACTCTGCCAATCAGTGGTGGTGCATCAAGGGGAATTTTACTGGTGATCCACCACTGGTTTATGGAAATATTTAAAATATTTCTATAGTCGTTACGATATCAAAAATCGAATAAATTCGTGGAATTTCATACACCTGGCGCATATAATTACATAAATTATAAATTTGGTCATTTTGTTAATAGAGAAAAGTTAAAATTAGAACGAATTTTAACAGTTTTAGATCCATAACTCATCTTGAAATCAGACATTATATTTAGTTATTTATTTAAATGTTTCCTAATTTATTATTACTAATTTGAATCAGTAAACTGTTAAAATAACGTAACTATATTAACCCGTACGACTGATAAGCACTGCGGGTTACATATATTTGGGCATACTGAAAAATGTATCCCTTACAGAAGTGGTACGTATCATTACAGCAGTATAGACTTT
Source organism: Nebria ingens riversi (assembly GCA_018344505.1). Lineage (NCBI taxonomy): Eukaryota > Metazoa > Arthropoda > Insecta > Coleoptera > Carabidae > Nebria > Nebria ingens. The sequence continues at coordinate 664,363 of JADQWA010000207.1, forward strand.
AAATTAAAATTGTAAATAGTGTGTGTGTAAGGTTGCAATATGAAAATGTAAAATGAACGATATCTCATACATAAATCTGCTAATGTTGTATGTTGGTGATGAAAATGCAAATATATATATATATATATATATATATATATATATATATATATATATATATATATATATATATATATATTATATATATATATATATATATATATATATATAAATGGTTTATTGCTTTTGTTAACATTATTCATGAAAAATGGGATTCTTCTTCATTACGAATTGGCTGCATTGAATTTAAGCTGTTATTATTTTTTGCGTTGCTAAGTGGTATTTTGCACATCTGAAGTGCTAAATAACTCTACCTTGGACGTTGTATATTGATTGGGTTTGTAACTATATACTATGCACTTATAGTTAGATAATTCAAATCGCTAATAACATATATACATACATACATAAATACATACATACAATAGTTTGGGTTATTATAATATGCTGAATATCTGACATTAATTTTGGTTTGTTTAATTGCATTTCGCACAATGAAAACCTAAATATTTAACCGTTATGAATATATTTCTACTAACGGTACCTATACGGTAAGTACCCATATAAATGGTTGAATATTAAAATACACCATTTTATAATGATTGAACAACTAACATACTTATGGATAGCTGTGTAAGATGAGCAACACCAGTTTCAGTCGTCATTTTTGCTGTAAGCCAATGAACTTGACCAGCCGCCAAGGTCAAATGAGTGCGTAAGCTGTTAGTTGTACCGCGTAAGTGCAAACACGCCTTTACAACAACGAAAAGAATTATTATTTCATATAAGTAGTTTCTCCTTTCTCTGCAACTACTTACGATAATCGAATTTCGTTCAAATTATGACCTTTTGTGTCTCAAATGCAATATTAGTTTTAATTCTACTTACATAGACCCTTTGGGTACAGTCATGTTAAGTCCATCCAGAACAACGTTGGAGTTCTTTTTGGGGCCGTAAGCTTTGAAAGCTCGCCGTACACAAACGGCATTTTGCCTTCTGGAGCTTACAGTAGATTGTTGACTCTTCAGTTGTCGTCTGCGCGCTGCTATATCAGTCATAGGAACCGTCGTCGATGAAGATGCTGTCTCCATTTTTAATTATTATCCCTAAAACCATATATATACGTTTAAATTCCATACGAAAATCTAAATATTTTTAATGTATTACCACTATTTGAAAACCAAATTTGGTTTCAAATACTAATTAAAACATTTGTTATTTAACATTAAAATATGTTGTATTTTTAAACACACATTCTGATGAATATATATTTAAAAATATATTTTTTAACTATCTATATATGAAAAGTAAATTTACATAAAGAAAAATAAATAAAATAATAACGAGTATTCTAATATTTGTTAATAATAAATAAAAGTTATTTTGTATCAATTCCAAGTACATAATATGTAATTGTTTGTATTAGGTCAACAATCATGTGTCAACAATCTTAAAATAAGAAATAACTAATATAAAATAATTTTTATTAGTTTTATGGCGAAAATACATTTCGAACCATAAATATTTGAAGAGTACCTAATAAGTAACATATGTTTTAAACATTTATTAAAAAAGATTTAATTTGAGTCAAAATTGAAACTAATTTTGGCCTTGGTTGGAAATATTAATTAAAAATTCTAATTTATGATATTATAAAAAAAAATCAATGTTCAAATAAGATTTTTTATTTAATCCGAAACGAAAGGTAACTATTGACGTCACCAGGCCAACGTATTAATGTTTGCGCAGCAAAAAAAAATTATTTGGAACTTGCAAAACCGGCTTTGACAAACCAAAAGCACCAAAGGTTCTCGGAATGGATTTAACATATTTTTTATTTATTTTTAAACTCAATACTTTTATTATAACTAGATATTTATTTATAAAACTAAATGTTGACTGGGTTACCAAAAGTAAACGCTTAATAGAAGCTTTAAATAATTTGAATTTAAGTATAAAATGACAAAAAATGGCACACAATTTCCGTATATGTTACGAAATTTTTTAGATATAAATAATAAAATAACAGACTGGAACTGATTATAATTGCAAAATGTTATAATTAATATTTATATGATATAATTCTTTGTACATCAGCTTCACTTTAATAATAATGCAGGGCCGTATTAGCAACTGGTGTCTAGTTATATTTATATACGTAAAAGGGGCGCGAAAATAATATAAGTTTACGACACGGAAGTGCGCTGACGCAAACATATTTTTTATTTATTCGTAAAAAAAAAAATATATATATATATATATATATATAACCATAAATGTAGACATTTCAAAATCAAATTTGTGTTATAAACAAAACAAAAAATATATTAATAGGAATATATACTTAAGTATAGATTTTTTGCTAGAAATTTCGTAAATAATAATTTGATACCTGAGTTCCGAAGGCTAACCAGTTTCAAAATGGAATATTTCGGATAAAAAAAAATCGTTTTTATTAATATTATTTTTATAAACGTGTTATTAGAACTCATATAACCTTTCGTAAACATATTTGTCTTGATTTGCAAAAATGGTCTACTATAATTATATAATTATTAATTTTCCTACTTCGGCCTTGAACACCAAAATCATTTAATTCAACTAATCGAAAATTAATCGTTTAACACATTCCGTAAAGTGTCTAAATGTGTTCGATTACTCAAATGTTTTTGTTCAAAATTTATAAAAATTTCCTACCCCCTATAAGCGCTTAAATTAAACTTTAAAATATAAATAAACATCTTATGATTTGTAATTTCAATGTATGGGTTATTATAATATGTATTTACTCTTGTATGAGTAATGTGGAACAAAAATAGTGGTAACATATTGCCAACTAAACATAAACATATATAATGTTTGGTTTCATAACATAGATATTTCATAATTTTTTGGTCAAGTGAAAATCTGACATTCAATATATCTTATACTCCGTTCACCAAAGCGTGTATTGTCTGCGATTGCATGTGCAAGTGCAACAGACTAAAGTTTTCAAAACCCATCTTTGAAATACATTCGAAAAATAAAAACTTCAATTTTAATACAGTCGAAAAAAAATATTTCAATTTTAATACAGTAATTATAAAATTTAAAAAACTATAATTAATTGTAACAACAATAAATAAATAAAGTTCATAATTTAAACCCCCAATTAAAACCGAAAACTATGACGTTATAAACATTTAAATAATTCGATTAATATATATAATTGATTTGAACTTAAATAATTATTATTCAGAAAATGTCTAAACAAGATATAATTAATTGGAAAATTAAAATAAATATTTAAATTAATAAAGCAATCCAGTTTGTAATTCTATAAGATAAATCAGTAAAATTATAATAACTTTTGGAATAATTTTTCAATATCGTTAATAACATAAATAAACAATTAAATATATTTGAGGAATTAATATAAATTAAGGGATAAGTTCAATACACTCTATGGTATGAGTTACCAGCAACCTAGACACTCTGCAAAATCATTGTGTCGATTGAGATGCGCGAGGAGAGCTTAAATTTGAATCTTACCTATATATAATGATTCCAAACGATAAAAAAAAACACTCACTTAAATTGTCTAAAACGGAGTTTAAAACAACATAACTCTAAATTAGTGTAAACTTAAAGCACAATTTGAGAAACTAAAACACTAATTTGCCATCAAAGAGCGCCTATCTTTAACAAGTTGTTATTTGAAACTGATGCTTCGGAACTTTTTGACTATGTATACGTTGGAAATACGCGTGCGTCAAATTGCGCATACGAAGAGTAGGAATTCTATATGTCCATAATTACAATAATCGCTGCTTTTAACGTGATTTTTGTCGAAATTAGTTAACTTTTACTTTCAAAATCTGGTTTTGGTCAATGTTAAGTGCCAAAAATAAGAGCTATTATACAATAACAACGAATGCTTGCATTGGTTAGTTGTATAACCGTCGTTTTTACTGCTTGGTTCCTACTATGACGCAACTGGATATATTGCTCAAACTATAAATAATAATTACTGAAAATTGAGAAGAGCTAACGAGTTGCCCTTTTCAGAGATTGATAACTAATATTTTATGAATAAGAAAATAAATTTTCAAGCAGATCGGTTGATCATTATGGAGTTTACAGCCCATAATTTAAAATATAGCCGAAACGGCTAGAAATGTTCGCAATTTGTCTCAGATCTCTACCAAAATATGTTGTTACTATAATTTAATTCTGCATAATTTAAATGCGTGATCAGAAATGCGGAAATCCATTCAGTTTTAGAGTTATAGATCAAAATAGTTTGGGAAATCACAATTTTTCAAATTGCTTTCAATAGCTATATTACCACCCACATTTTATAGAAAATGGCGTCACATACTTGATACATCTGAGTCAATGACGTACTTATATTACTGTGCTCTAAATTACCGGCATGTATAACCGACTATTTCGAATATTTATACCGGTATTTCAGTAAATCTAAAATAACAACGACGCAACCGGAATCTATGTTATGTATTTCGCAATATGTTACTGGTTACTTGAATTAAAATCACCTTATGTGCTGCTTGCAGCACTGCAATTCCATTCCAGGGAAAGTAGTTTTGATAATTATGGTAGAAAATATCGGCCATTTATTAATAATATTAATGTTATGAATAAAACAAACTTTAATATTGATTATATTGAATGTAATAAATAAATTAATATATTATTTGTGTTTTATATAAAGTAGATTATAATAAATGTTTTATACAAATATATGGTATTAGTTTTATTGATTTATCATTATATTTATCGAAATTAAAATCTACTGAAGAAAAGATACCATATTTCGATATAAAATGTACGCGAGAATAACATTGTATGTTTTTTCCGTGTAGTCTTTTATGTAACTTAAATTTAAACAATAATTGTTTTTTTACAATTTATTGATGGATGACCTTACAAAAAAAGCATTGTAGAATTATGTGTTTAAGATATAAGTGCACGTTTACTTTGATATTTAATGCAAAATGAATGTCTTCTTGCTAAATACATGTATATAGATAAGAAACTCAAGTTAAAAATATATATATATATTTCGTAACAAAATGACGTTCAATTTAAAACAAATCATTTACTGAAAATTTCATCCATAAACACAATCAAAAGATTGTTTTATATATACACCTATTTGTCTTTAACAAAGATTCCCCAAAACAATACCACTAAATATAATCAACCCGACATAAAAATTCGACCGGAATTTCAAACCACAATCAACTGGATTCGCAATATCCAAAGTATAAATTTGCCACGACATATGCAACGCGTTTAGTGCGACCGCACAATAAAACGGCCATGTTTGATCCGCCATATTGCCAGCAAGTGCCAAATTACCCGTCATCAAACCAGCGAAAGCACTTAACCAATATTTCGTATCTTCTTGAAATTGAATCGCAGTCGATTTAACATTATGCAACATATCATCGCTAATATCTTGATGCGCGTAAATAGTATCATAAAATATCGTCCAGCTAATAGCTGCTAAATAAATTGGCAACACTGACGCATCAAGATGGCCGACCGTAGCAGAGTAGCCAACCAAAACGCCCCAATTCAAAGTTAAACCCAACATTAACTGCGGCCAGTTAGTAATGCGTTTAACTAAAGGATACAGAGTTACTAAACCAACACAACATGAGCCTAATATCACACTGAATTTATTTAATTGCAATAAAATAATTAGCGCTATGCTTAATTGTGCTGCTAAATATATAATAGCAGATTTAACAGTCATAACCCCTGTAACTAGAGGTCTTTTCATCGTTCTGGTAACGAATTTATCAATATCGCGATCTAATATATCGTTTATCGTACACCCGGCACTTCGCATCATAAACGACCCCATACCGAACAATGAAAGCATGTACAAGTCCGGTAAAGTCCCCGGAAGTGTAGTTATGCCAATACTCCAGGCACACGGCCAAAATATAACCCAGGACCCTATAGGTCTATCCAATCTTATTAACTCTAAATAAGGTTGTACACTTACTGGAGATTTGTGGATACATTTCGATAAAAAATGCTTTTTACTACGTTCTAAATCATACTCTGGTGTATAAACCACGTTTTTATCTAGTTTTTCATCGATTACATTTGATTGATCGCGTAAATTTACGCCAAATATATATTTCTTCTTAATTTCGAAAGAATTTAATTTTAATTTATTCAAAATACGATACATTTTAAATTAGCAGAAATATAATGACAGTTGCAAATAAGTTCTAAGCACTGTTTACAATATAAAGAAAATTCCCTCCAAAAAAAGTTGTTTGTTTGAATTTTCATTACCGTTGGCAACATTGTTCAGTCAACATTATCGAGAAAATATAAAATATATAGAAACACAATTAAAACACTTTTTCAACTAGTCTATTTAATAATTATATTAATAACTAATGTAAATATATAATATTTAATACGAATTTGTATTAAAATCGTAAATAAATCTAAGTAAAACATATTTTCAGCGTAATGTTTCTTAATGGTCAGTTGCGCCAACAAATACTACCTCAAATCCTAAATTTGTTTATTACTTTATTGTGATTTTATGCATAGATTAGTAATAAATATAATATAAGCATTGATATTTAGTAAATGTGAGCTTATATTAATTAGTTTTAACTTTAAATTGAAGCGTATTAATAAAATATAATAAAAATAATTTCAAGTTATAATAACTTTGTGTTGGTGCAACTGGGTATAATATTGCTCTTCATGTTAGAACCATAGGCGTACCATTCAGGATTTAGTTAGTTGACAATATATCTTAATTAATTCAAATATTTGAACATTGTATCGATTTTTACGCATATGTATATTTAAAAACGTAATTACATACAATATATATTTGTTTTTGAATATATTGTGGACGGACAATTTTTAAAAAGTGTTGTATTTTATGATTTTTAAAGTATATATATTTGGTAACCTTGTATGTGCGTGTTGTTTCCGTTGACCGTTATTGTTGCTTGATCACAACATTTTGGACGAAATAGTAAAATAATTTATCGTCATGTACGATTTGTCAACTTTTTGTCATATTTGTTTTAAAACAAATAAAAAACTAGACAATATTGATTCAAGTGATGAAGATATTCTAGAAAACCTCCGATATATTGGTTACGAAACGGTAATATAAAAATATCTAAACTACAATCGAATTTGTCACGTATGTTCTTTACAGGATTGGCTTATCACTATAACACCTATCAAAATATGCTCCGATTGTTTTTACTTGCTGAATATTACAACAAATTTCAAACAAATTTATATAAAAAATAACCAATGTTTGAAGGAATATGTTGATAAATTAAAAATTGGAGCGCAAAATAAACGTGTTGATTTACATGTTTACTTAAAACGTGATCAATTACGTAAAAAAAGTCAGAGCAAACCTAAATCAATTGTGGCAAAACAAGACCAAATAACAAGACAATCGACTGTTGTTAAACATTTAAAACCAATTCGTAATTTGGTTTTGGATTGCCGAGTTAGTTTAGAACGTATTTGTGTATTTTCTGAGTTACAGAAGCTTAAAAATGGTGGACGTGATTGCGCGCCAAAACTTCCTAACGATGAAAATGTTAAATTAAAAAATGGAGTGCAAAATAAACATGTTGACTTAAAACATGATCAATTATGTAAAAGTAAATCAATTGCGGCGACACGAGTCGAAAGAACAACACGATCGACTCTTGTTAAACATTTAAAACCAATTCATGATTTGGGGTGGCAAGTTAATTTAAAACGTATAAAAAATACTTCTGAGTTACAAAAGCTTAAAATTGGCGACAGTTTGCAAAATGGCGAACGTGATTACGCGCCAAAACTTACTAACGATGAAGTGCAAATAAGTTCGGATGGATTATTTATAGCAACAAAGCAAGGAAAATTACGGAATGCCAAAAGGAAATCTGGCGAAAATATAAATTTGGAACAAATTCCATTCGTGGAAAATGTGATCAATAATATTTCTGGCATGGATTCTGAGAAAGTAGGAGATAATTCTACAGCAATGGAATTGGAACAAAATTTAGCGCCTAAGCAAGTTAAAATCGCTGAAAATGTTGTTGAAATCGAAAATCACAATTCGGGAAATAATGACATTTTGAAATGTAATCCACAAAACGCTACAAATCCAAATAGTGTCGTTGTGAACACAGAAGTACCAAATCAGATTAAATCTGTAAAAAATGTCGTTCATGCTGATTTGGATGAGTTGTTCCCAAATCCGGAAGATGTAAAGTTGAAAGAGATCATCAATTCATTAACTCGTATATCGAAAATGTCGAAACAATCCACAACAAAAAATACAAAAAACCCTTTGCTTAGATTGCAATTAACCAAACCAATTCAAAAGAAAACAGCTACGAATTCTCCAGCAGTTGAATCTGGTTTAAATTTAATTAAGAATATTACATCTGAATTTAACGGCATTTTTAAAACTCTGATTACATATAGTAACAATACAATTGATACACTTTCTTCAAATAATATCGTTGAAAATCAACAAAATACTGAAAATACCCCGCAACAAAATCGCAAATTTACAACGACTTCAGAGGAGTTATTCGCGCAATTGGCGGAAGAATACTGCGTAACACCTAACACTTCAAACAACAACGTATTCCAAAACGGACCACTAAACCATTTAAATAACAATATAAACCAAAAAATAACATCAACAAGTGATGTTAAGAAACAAAAATATACGAGAAAAACAAAAAAACCCTTACTAGAAAAACAATTGGGCTTAGATTCAGACTCAATGCAACAATACTCCAATTTGCCAACACAATTTAACGACTTAAACGTTGAACAACAAATATATTTACCAAACTACAATCTAGATTCTCCAAAACATTCATCACCAATACTGAACTATGATGTTCCTAATAATACAGAATTGACTTATTACCACATCGACAGCGACATCGAAGACATGGTCCCAGATATAACACCTCTTAAAAGCAATCCTAATATTATAGATACTCGGCCAACTAAATTACCTGATTATGATGGTACAATTGCGCAAAACACCAGTGCAAGCTCTAATGATAGTGCTTATTTCCCAGATGCGTCAACTTTGCAATTACAAAACTTAGAAATGGCAAATGAAATATTGTTGAATTGTGAAGTGGTAATAGAGGACGCAGATGATTGCGAGAGTCGCGTTTTAACGGAAAAATGTGTGTTGTGTGACGTCACAATCAACTCAAACTCCAACTATTGCCAACCGTGTTTCACGCGTTTGAATAAAAATTTACACCTATCGAACAGACGCGAGTGTATCAATTGTTGTCAACCGTTAGAAGAAAACGCTTGCTTATCATTGTTTTGCGATGGCTGCTCGAACATCTCAACGTTTACAAGTTCGAATAAAGTAAATGTTTTCGGGAAGCTGTATTCGCATTGTGTTGTTTGTTGTAAAATATTTAAAAATCTATCGGTTGAAATTCGGCCGAATTTTGTTTGTAGAATGTGTGGGCCTCTTGATAAATTTTGTAATTTGAAATTGTTGGATTGTGATTTGTGTCCATATCAATTTTTGGAGGACTTTAGCTATGTTGCTCACAAAAAGGAGCATGAGCTCAAACAAAAAGAATGTCCTGTTTGTTTTAAGCGATTTAAGACCGCCTATATTTTGAAAAAGCATTTTAATGTTCATTCACGTACAAATATCTGTAAATGTCCAATTTGCTCCAAAGAATTTACAGAAAATTATTCATTTAAAAACCATGTTAAATTACACTCTGGTATTAAAGATATCAAATGTCTGCATTGTGATCTAATGTTTGTTCTTACTAAACAGTTAAATTCGCATATGAGAAATAAACATCCAGAATGTTTAACCGCGAAGCCCAGAAAAATGTTGGAGAACAAATCTCAATTGTAGTTGCGCATTCAATTTATACTTGTTAACTAATTACTCTATTTTGTGTTGAATTGACATTTTTTGAGTCAATTTTATTCCATTTAATATTTAAGATTGTAATAAATATGTTTTAGCTTATATCTGTTGCTGGTATTCGTTTTATTGATCGAATGATATAAAAGTATTTTCTTTGTAAACTTATATTGATTTGTATTCTTTATTTTTTAAATTAAATATTCCAATATTAGTTATAAGTGTTTTGTTTTGATAAACCATATAATTAGCTACATGTAAGAAATGTTATATTAAATTATGTTAATTGCACACATTTACGCGATAGAAACATTAATTCGTCCTTGTTGCAATGTTAGAAAGGATAACAAAGATCATTGTCAAGAATTGTATTTGCAATTTTATATTCACAAACAGGGTTGTATTACTAATGATTGCTATTTTATTTATAGATTTGTAATTCTATAAATATCGAATATCACTAAAGTTTGGACTAATTCTGTGTGGTAGATAATCTGTAATGCAAATCTATAGTTCAATTATCTATATAAGGAATATATTTTGCTACAGATATTTAAGTTAAATTAAATTATTTGTTCAACTGGTAACTGGAGGAAGTGTATTAATAATTAATTATATTGTTTATACTGATAAGATAAGTGTTTTTAAATAAATGCTTTAGTTACATGTAAATTAATATCGAAACGAAATTGTTTGTGTTTATTCGCGAAATGGATTCTTTTGAATTGCATCTCTTAAATGTGTTTGTAATAATCAATTGTAGAAAAGAATTTATTAATTATAACTCGACCATTTGTTTAATTTCATCAATGCCAATTTTTAGTCACGTTTTTATTGCAATTTCATACCTTCACAACCGGTTATCCATGTACGTGATTTCTTCCTTTTTAAATACTATTTTGTTAATAGTGAATTTTAATTATTAGTTGTGCAAAAAATCTAATTAGGTATTTTCTTAAAAACAGCAAAACTAGTTACAAAGGCGCGTACAAACATTTCAGCACACATAAAAAATAAACATGACGTAATATCTGATCATGTATCGAATAAGTAATAAATTATTTAACAATCAGATCACTTTCCATTTACTGTAAATTTATACTTAACAGGCCGTTGCTTAAGACTAAATGAAATAATCACTTTTGTAATTCGAATCACGTTAAACAATACGCTGCCCTTGATCTTGCCCCCTTAATACGATACTGTAAGTGAGTCAGCTGCAATTATTATTAAATGTAATGTGAATTGGAATCTGTTACATGTCCATGTCGGATAATGTATGCAAAAAGCAGTTTGTATCATTATATTATAATAAATTATGTAGTCATTTTTATTTTCTATTGAAGTAATGCATTTGAAAGTCGCTAACGCAGAAAAATTGCTATGTGTAACTGTACTTTGCTTATAGATTTCATTTGAGTTTTTTTACATTTATTTCTCGTTTTTCAAGGATTACTTTAATGATTTACTCCTACTCTCTCAATTTACCCTAACTGATAAAAAATTATTTCCTATTTCAATACCTAGAAAATCTAAAAAATACTTTAATCTAACTTTGAAAAATATATACATACATATATATTTTATTTCATTAGTGACGTCAACATGTGCGAGTATCCGAAGCAACCAAACCTAAAACTATAATTTAGTGATGGCATTTTTTGGTGAAAATCAGTTTAAAATTTGATTAGACTACGCAATTGGTATTCGATTTGGAGGACAATTTGAATGTTATCTCTGTTTCACAGAGACAAAAATATATTTTGAAATGTCTTTGACGTAAAATAAAAGAGAAAACAAATTTAGATATTCGATTAGACATGGCATACATGTTAAGTATCCTGGGCAATTGTTCTTAAAGAATTGATTTGAAGAATAATGGCGCTATTGTTAAACATTTGTTGTTAAACATCATAATTATGCTTAAATACTATTAATAATATGGTGTAGAGATAACAAACATATGAATAGATGTTTTACATTTTCTAAAAAAAATATTTGTAATTGATTTGAACCTCTACTTTCGTCTCTAATACCAGTTTTGAACTATTTTTGCATATTTGTATAAATAAATTGATTTATTATGCTAATTTGAATTACTACAAAAAAAAAGGAAATTTCGGTTGATTTAAATATTATAATTAAATTAGTTACACCATTTACCAAAATACCAACGAGTTAGTATACTTGGTATTACTATTTTTAAAAAAACATGAGCAATGAATGCTCCAATGCTTCCAGTTCGCAATAAAGGAATTTTATGGAAAAATATATATGCAAGCGAACTCAATGCATGCAATCATTTAATCTATACATGCAATTACACTGGTGTTTTCACAAAAATTATGGATATTTGATAGGCTAATTAAAATATATATATATATATATATATATATATATATATATATATATATATATATATATATATATATATATATATATATATATATATATATGTATATATATAAGTATTATTACGTTTTATTGTTTAATATTGTAATGATTAGTTGTTATTTTACCAGTAAAAAAAAACATATTTCTTCAATTTTATTTATTTATATAATAATAATAAAAAATGTACCACACGCATTAATACTATAATTATATATCTTTGATAAACTAATGGTATCGATGTATGCATCGTAAATAATAATTAGAGTTTTTTACAAAATGAATTGTTATCATTTTAAAACATGAAATTACAAACTGGAATTTGGAGAATTCTAAATTCTAATATATTATAACAAAATAATAGATTTTATATTCTTGTATACGTGGTACAAAAGAATGTAATACAACTCGTAATTTGCGATATTATATAACAGGATTTAGGCATTTAGAGGATCATTTCTAATTTCACAATTGTGTGTGTGCGTGAGAGTGTTGACCGTAAAGGGGGAGGGGGTTATATGTAGGCAACATACAATGCATCTGTGGAGCGTAATAAACAACATAAATTGCGTATAAGAAATACCAGTGCCGAGCACTCTAAATAAATATTTTTTTGCAGAAAACTTGATATGTTCGTGTTCTGACATAAGACAAACGGCGATATATTCTCGTTTAACAAGCCACAATTAAAACTAATGATAGTTTTAACCTTAATTTATATATATATATATATAATATCCAAACTGATGCACGTGATTTGTGCAAAGAGAACACGCTTTATTTATTGCAAAACAGTGTGAACACTACACTACCCCAATCCTAGTAAATAATAATATTATTCAATCGGTGAAATGAAAACGTATTTGTTTATAAGCGCCCATATGTATACAGTATATACATAAGTATTTATTTAAGCACGAAAATGAAAGCAGAAATGAAGTAAGCAAAAATAAAAAATAAAATGCGTAAATTAAATTGGCAGTACTGAAAAATAAAATAAAATAGTAGGTCACTCAAATGCAAGACTTTCTCATCTTAATTCCTATTGTTTAATCAAATGATGTAATTTAACAATAAGTCTGCTCATCTAAAACATACGCAAATATGACGTCATCAATAATAAGTGTACATTTTTTCCTTTATTATTTGCTATTGTTAATTTAATCTATGTTCATTTACTTATACCACAAGTAAAAGGAAACAAGTCTAACTTGAAATAATTATTATATGGGCTATAATGAATGAACTTTGAGAGAATTTTGAAATTGTATTAAATAAAATCAATAAATTTGCATATAGATATGTATATAATATATGAAAAGCAATCAGCAGCATTTAGCATGACCTTGCGAATTGAAATCATACGTATACGGTCCTGAATCGCTTGCTGTTTATGTTATATTATAAAACAGAAATGGTTTTGTAACTCAGTTGTGCATTTGTTGTGTTCGATTTCACTACTGAGCTGAACCACTGGTTATGTTGTTGCTTAATGTGCTCTGTGCGGTTATGTTTACTTGATTTGAGCTTAAATCAGTGGTTAAGTGGTAGTTTTATGTATATATGTGATTTTTAATATATCTAATAAAGCAATTAATCACTAATTTAAATAAATATAATTAATATATTATATATATAGTAGTGAATTTTTAGTCAATTAAATAATTTATATGTTTGTAAAATTAAAATAAATTTAATAGTGCCCAAAAATAACAAGTGATTTATACAACATATATAGTAAATTTTAATATTGAAATCGGTTAAAGTAGGTTAAATTGTTCTATTTAAATAAATTAAAATTTCGTATCAAGGCCTTATTTATTTCTTCTATGCAAAGTCGATTTTTGTGTATAAAATACCAAATAGAAACTTTTTGTAATTGGTGAAGCAAAAATATAAATAAGAATCAGTTATGCGCACCAAGTAAAATAAAATAAAAGTTTGAGAAAGTTAAAAAATTGTGATTTGATGCCGTGGGGCATTTTTATACAACCGTTTTGAGACTATTGGAGGTATGTTAAATTATCTGTATCTGTATACGTTTTTTTATTACTTAGACGTTGCTCAAATGAAAGTATCAGGTAATCAGTAACTGAGAAGATTGTTGATGTTTTTCTACTTTTATCTGTAAACCTCTGTACGTATGTCTATTTGTCTGTATGTATATAGATTTATTTATATACTTATATATATATATATATATATATATATATATATATATATATATATATATATATATAATTTGCGCTTATTTTTATTTATTTATCTATTTGTATGTTTGTCTGTATTTCTATATTATTATTATATTTGTGTGTGTATGTGTGTGTGTGTGTGTGTGATGTGTATATGTAGGGGTAGCATTTAAATTAAATAATATTTATACTAAAAGATTCTATAAAAATCTAGAACAAAAATTACACATACCATCACGCCTGTTTCTATCATAATTACGGTGACAGATAATTCATTTTTCCTTCTTTTCTTTTTATATGGTATGAGAATAATTCATAGGTAATAAGTAAGTATAGTATGGGTCACTCCAGTTTTCTATTTTGGTACTATTATTATTATTATTATTAATTTTTAAATACCCAGAATACCTTTCTCTTTGTAGCATTTCCTCTGCAAAAAGTAAGAGTTATTTACCGGTTATTCAAATCTGTTTTATACACTAAACACACAACCACACTGTGAGTGAACTACATCGAGCTGTAAACATTGGCATACCCAATACTTGTCTACAACATCATATAGAAGAACAAACACTTAACCATTTTTGTTCTTTCATTACCATTCGTTGTTACAACATATTTAATATAAACAAAAATTGAACAATATATTTGTTATAACCGAGTGGTGAGTGCTACTATAATTTATGATCTATAAATATTGAATCACCTTCAAATTAGCACATAAATATTAAATGTACATATTTGAAAAAAAGCAAATCATAAATTTAAATACCGGAAGTCTAAACAAAGGAGATTTTCATTTAATTTATAAAAATCTCAGCCACACAACAGGAGCAATATTTATAATAATTAAAAAGTTATATTCACCTTTAGATTAGAATTAAATTGCGGAAAATGTTACACACCGAATACTTAAGCTCTATTAACTGTATATGTCGTTCACTTGAAATATACACCGAAATTGTCTAAACATTTTTAATTATTATTTAATGATATGATTGGGGAATTTGATCAATAAATGCATAATTTAAATAAAATATAGGTGCATTAAATAGATATTTCTAATTCATTCCCAAGGACGATAGACAATTTTAATTAATTCTTAAGGAAAATAATGTGATTAAATCAAAGTTAATTAATGTCGCGTTAATCAATTAAAATATTTATTACACATTTTATGTAACTTATATAATACGCAATTTCAGAGCTTTAATTACAATAAGCAACAACTATATATGATATAACACTATTTTATACTATTAATAAAGCGTATAAATTTACTTTAAAACATTTATGCACTTTTGACATTTTAAATGATTCGAAGCCGTTTCCATTATCAGTGTTGCCAACCATGTCAAAACTTAATATCTGTTATTCGCCCGATTGTACTTTAGAAGCTCCAAATTGCCCCTTTAGACATTTTTAAATATTTCCACAATTACGGATGTATTTTCCCCACAAACTTAATAGTTAAAATAGACCCACAAGTTCCAATACATTTTTGTGCATGAAATATATTACAAAACAGAACAAATTTATATTCATATCGTGTCTTAAACTTATTGTAAGACAGTCGTACTTAGTATTAAAGATTTCTTCATAAGATATCCCATTTAAGTAAACACATTCTTTGCAATAATACACCTTACCGGACAATTAGGTCACACTTTTTTAAAATTCGTCTATAAATTTGACTCAAAATTAAATATATTTATAAGCGTTATCATCTGAAAGAGACAATTTATTTTATTTATGTTGATACTTAATTAATTCGCTGTTAAAAGTTAAGATTGATCAATAAATTATTGTGTAAACAATTCGGTTTCAATTTTCAAAGTTATAATTTCGCTTTCCGAATGATTCATACACCGAATTACGTATTTTATGACAGGACCAGGATCATAATTGCATAAACAAAATCACACCTCTAAACTTATTCCGAAATGTAATATTTGCACGTAATAAAAATATATTTACACCCAGGGGCGTACTAGCCCACCTAGTGCAATCACCGGGTCAGTCTGATGATCATATTTATGTAAAAAATGTTTTGTTTTGCCACATCGGATTCATAAAATTACCATAATCTCAAAATTGTATTTCACATGAACATGCTAATGTAATTTTGTAATAATAAACTTCCTATATTGGCAAATAATTTTTTAAGTTTCATTGTCATATTTCCAACATATTTATTTAAATTTTAAAGCTACGTTAAGCAATAACTGCATTTGCATATATGAACTAACCACATCTAACACTCCCAAAGAATATCAAACCTTATCTAGCATAAGGATTTCTAAATCCTAACACCCCCAAAGAATATAAGGCGTCGTTAACCGCCTTCATTTTGACCTCTAATAGTCATTACGACGTCGAATATAAAATAGCAAATTTTGAAAATCAATAACATCGTAAATAACGTCAAATGTACTCGCCATAAGGACATCCATTTGCACCGGTACTATTATACATCACTAAGTTACTTTTGGGACATGTCGGCAATACAAATACATGCTTTTTTATCCTGTCTACGCATAAATGTATATGTATGTAGTAATTTATACAAAGAAAATAAATTTAAAATAAAATGTTAACTAGCCTTCACAACATATACATTTAAATTTAGTTTTTTTTTCTTCGTTTCTTTGTAATATGATAATACGTATAAAAAAAACAATTCGCCGGACTACATTTGATTACTTAATTCACCAACATGTCCTCTAGTATTTATGCCTTGTCTGATTTCAGGGTTAACAGCTCAAGAATGGCCGGCATAAACAGTGCCGTATACGTGAGAAATGCGTATAAACATTACGGTCCTAAGTCAGGGCCCAGCCGGAAACAGGTTCTCGATGGGCTGTGCATGGAAGTCAAACGGGGATCTATGTAAGTTTTTAAAAGATGCATACTCAGGGACGGACTCGCTTTATAAGCAATCACCGAACCAATCCGACTGAGGGCCAGTTGATCGCTTAGTATATAATAGAAATACTAGTGCTGCTTTAAAATTCAGAATAACTAAACCGATTTACCCCAGTAACCCCCCTCCCCCTCACTCAATAACCCTAGTGTTAATAATATATATATTTAAAATGATATAAAGTAAATAATAATTGAAATATAACATGATTTCTTAATAATATTATTTATTTATAGATATGGTTTACTAGGAGCGAGTGGTTGTGGCAAAACAACATTATTAAGTTGTATTGTGGGGCGTAAACGATTCGACTCCGGGGAATTATGGGTGCTTGGGGGTACGCCCGGATCAGAAGGCAGTGGTGTTCCGGGGCCACGAATCGGTTACATGCCTCAGGTATTTATGATTGTGATAAAACTACCTATTAACGCTCTATTCTATTCGGGTGTGGCTAAACAACTCTTACACAATAAGATTGGGTATTTAGAATAATTGAAATAATCATTTGTGTTGTTAGGAAACTGCTTTAGTAGGGGAGTTCTCAATTCGAGGAGTGGTCAGTTATTTTGGGCGTATTGTTGGCATGACCAATGAACAAATCGAAGCCCGATGGATAGAGCTTCGAGATCTGTTAGATCTACCCCCGGACAACCGAAGGGTTAGCGAGTGCAGTGGCGGACAACAGAGAAGAGTTAGTTTAGCTGCTGCACTTGTACATGGACCAGAGTTACTCATTTTAGATGAGCCTACAGTTGGAGTGGACCCCGTACTTAGAGAAAAGTAAGAAATATACCCCACCCCCTCTACCCACCTAGTTTTAAGCGTAAAAAATGTTTATGGTAAATAATTGTTTAAAATATCCATTTATCACATAAAATAACGTTTTTTTAATGGCATTTTCAGTATTTGGAAATATTTAGTTAATATCGCAACAGAGAAGAATATATCCGTCATTATAACTACACATTACATCGAAGAATGCCGTCATGCCCATAGGGTAAATAAATTATAAAATATATACGTGTTTAATTAACAATTATTTGCCTAATGTTTAGATAGGACTTATGCGCGGAGGACGTCTTATGGCTGAAGAATCACCAACAGAATTAGTAACTCGTTTCAGAGCTGAAACCTTAGAGGAAGTATTCCTGAATCTAAGCATACGACAAACTGAAGGAATGCTAAACGAAACCGAGGCGAACAGAAGTATATTTCCGATCGAATCCGGATCAGTTCAAACACTCGCCTCCGAAAGTATATCAGATGTTAGTGTAACAGGAATGATCGGATCAACTGATGTAATATTACGAAAACTATATAAATAATATATATATATATATATATATATATATATATATATATATATATATATATATATATATATATATATATTTAAATTAAATACATATTTGTTTTCACTAGATGTTGACTCATAAATCAAAATCGAACAAACGGATAAAAGCATCACCATTTTCGATCAACTTTAATCGACTAAATGCATTGTTTTACAAAAATTGGTATCAGTATTTCACTAACATAAGGTAACTCTTACAAAATCATGCATCATGAACCGAATGTATTTATAAAAAACAATTTGTTTTAAGTGGTGTCGCATTTATGATATTATTTCCGATATTTCACGTAACGATATTCTTTATGGCGGTTGGTGCAGACCCAAAAGATATCCCGATGGCCTTTGTGAATGACGAAAACGGTACTTGCACTGGCTTTGATTACAAAGAATCCCTAATCTTCCTAAACAGTACAGACTGTGAATTTAAACAAATGAGTTGTCGATTCATGGATGAAATAGATGACGACGACCCTATGATCACAAAAGTATAATTCAATCTTTAAAACAAACTGTTTTTGAACATACTGATTGTGTATATGTTTCTAGATTTATTACAATGATCTAGATTCAGCTCAAACCGCGGTGCGGTCAGGGGTGGTTGCAGGGGTGGTGTATTTTGGGGCGAATTTCTCGAAAGCTACCTTAGAACGACTGCAAGATGGAAGATTTGCTACAGAAATGGCATTAGATATGAGCGAAATCAAAGTTTGGCTTGATATGTCGAGTAAGTTATAAATTTTCATCAAAAAGACATTAATTATTCAAATACTTTTTTATATATAATTTATTAAAATTTTAGATCGACAAATCGGACCAACTGTTGGACACAGATTACTAAAAAAATACGTCGATTTCAGCAAGAAAATGTTAAGAGAGTGTGGTCGTAATCCGCAATTAACAGATACGCCGGTTCGAGTACACGATGCAATCTATGGCAACGAGAATTATTCGTACACCATTTTTATGGTTCCAGGATTGTTAATAACGTAAGTATTAGATTTTCTTAGGGAGAGCTGGAAGCGTTAATGTTGTTTAGTTGCACTAGATGATTCTATGATTTAATCCTGTTTTAGAGTAATATATTTTTTGGCGGCTATGATGACGTCAACTGTTATTATAAGTGATCGTCTTGAAGGAGTTTGGGATCGAACTTTGGTCGCTGGAGCAACAGCTCTGGAGGTGCTTACAGCTCATATTATTATACAATTTATTATGATTGTGATTCAAACGGCTGAGGTCACCCTGGTCGCGTTTTTAATCTTTAAAGCGGATTACCAAGGCTATATAGTAGATATTATTGGGTTGCTACTTTGTCAAGGCGTAGCCGGTATGGCTTTTGGTGAGTTGTATGTATGTACACACATACATACATAAAGTACTTAAGACACAACCTACTAAAACTACTCAAATCCTACAAGAGTTATAGATTTGTTTAAATAAGATCTAGATTTTAACATTTAAGTGTTTTTGTTTAAGGTTTTCTGGTATCTGCAATTTGCACGTCGCATATGATGGCAAATTTTATTGCAACTGGTAGTTTTTATCCAATGATTCTAATTTGTGGTAAGATTTATTTAGTTATCTAGTTGATGTTCGGAATAAATACAATTTGTATTTGTATAGGTACCGTTTGGCCTGTGGAAGGTATGCCAACAGTACTTAGGATCATATCCCGGCTAATGCCGTTTACAGTGCCAGTAGAAGCTTTACGTAGTATAATGGCGAAAGGATGGACAGTTACAGATATGCAAATTATCCAGGCTTATGGAATTACTAGTAGTTGGGCAATATTATATATAGTGTTAACTTATTATTTTTTGAAAATGAGAATGTAACATATTTTAAATAAATGTATATATATATATATATATATATATATATATATATATATATATATATATATATATATATATAAAATAATTTAACATAATTTGCGTTTGACTTTTTGAAAAATGTTAACGCAAATATCCGTTTACGACCATGAAAAGAATGTACATACATGTGCATTTAACTTAGACATATAGTGTAGTAGCACCACTAGTTTTGCTTGTACATAAAAACTGTCAATATAACTTACCATAATTGGTGTTTTCGGCTGCCAAACTTCGCAATCACATGAATGGTGGCCCCTGGAATCACTATAGTTCGAAATAAAGTCATCTTAAAGCACAAAACACACATTTTAAACGATATTTATAGATAAAACACATCTTGCCACACCATCGTTGCACGTTACACAACTGCTCGGTAACCCACGCCGGGCGAAGCAGGTGTACCAAACGCTTACTCCAAATAACTATATGTTTCTAGTGTATTTATTTTATAACTCTATAAGCTCTATATAGATTTGAATATATATATATATATATATATATATATATATATATATATATATATATATATATATATATGCATCTATAAGTTATAGGTGTTATAGAATCTAAGATACATAATTATTGTTTGTATTCATGACCTAGTAATTGGGGTATATGTTTAATTAATTCAATTTTAAGTTTGTTTTAAAAAATGCATTTTCCATAATTTACCAGTATTAAGTAAATATGTATTTATATTATTTACAACTCAAATATATAAACGAGACATAATATCTACATAAATAGAATAGTTACGAACGCCATCAGTATTACTAAATACAAATATTTTAAATTGTTTTTTGTTTTGTTTTTACTAATATTATGATAATTGGCAGTTGCTTCGTCAAAGTTTTCCTAAAATTTAAATGAAAAAACTTGCAAATTGACTCTCGATTATATTTACACTAATCTAACCTGCATTTTTGAGAAGACCTCGTTGTCTACGCGTAGTACTTATCAAAAATGGTCTGGGTTTGTACAAATCATCGCTGGAGTAACGCTGAGTTTTCTTCGGTGGAGCTAAACAACAATATTTCAAATATAACATCTATGGTTTGTTTTTTTTTTTTCATTCAATAAATGATGTGAATTTAGTCACATATGTATGTACCTCGTTTCTTAGGTTTCTTCGCCTCAACCGAACTACCAGAAGAGATATCACTTTCTGGACTTAACGGCATTGAAAACGAATCCGATTCATCACCGCTGGTATTCTTTTTGGCTTTTTTCGGTCTTGTTGCTGGTTTTGTTTTTGATGAATGGTCTATTTTACCATTCCCTCGAGTACTGACGCTTGGTACTGGGTCAACAATAACGCAATCCCCATCTTCATCGCCTAGAAATCACAATTCAAGATTAAACATCTGATGTGGCCAGCACAAGTTTCTTATACGTTATTATTCAAAGTTGATCCACTTAATTATATTCTCAACAACAAAATAATTTAATAAGTTATAAATAACAAGATAATAAATCTAATAAGTGTACAAATTATATTTATTTTACTTACCATCATCACTATCCTGCATCTTTTTATTGTTATTCTCCCAATAATCTCCATCGCTCTCATCCGATTTCCGTTTCTTTCCTTTAACAATTCGCTTATTATTCAATTTAGTTTCCGTTTTCTTCTTTGTCAGCGGCACATCATCTTCATCTAAAATAATATTTTCATATTCGATTTTCGTGCTCGTTTCGCCGGTCTATCAGTGTGAAGTTCCGGTGGTGCCATTTTAATAACTTCCGGCACGGATTCCGGATTTGATGCCAAGTTAACGCCAATTTTCTGTAGATTTTCGACTTTCTTCAAAAAGCGAGTTGTAGTTGGAGAAATCTATTAGAAAAATAAAAATAATACAGATGCAACACTTAATTAACTCCGCAAATGTCGAACGTACTTTCGCGTTAAAATATAAACAATCTTCTTCATCTGAAGATTTTCGGATGTTTTGTATACTTTCTGGTTTGCTATCAGATGAACTGTTTTCGTCCATGTACGAGTCGAAATCGACAGTTTTGTTGAATTTTTCTTCGATTTCATCCCAACTGGCTTTGCTTACAACAGCAGTTATTGGTTTGTCGATGGTTTCAGTTGCGTTTGGGCTCAACGTTTTAGTTATTAAAGATTTAGAACTTTGAGAGTTGGATTTTGATGTTTTAGAATCCAAACTGGGTGTGTTTGTTTTCGAATCACTAGTTTTGGATGTTTTAGAAGTGGAGGTCTTCGTTTCTGTGCTTTTGGGGCTCAAACTTTTAGAATGAATAGTTTTTGAACTTGTGGTGTTCGATTTAGTTGTTTTCAAATCGGAGGTGTTTGTTTTTGTATTATTAGGTATTTTTAAATTTGAAGTGTTTGTACTTGATGTTTTAATATTGGAAGTGTTTGATTGTGATTTTGTGTCTGATTTGGATAGATCTTCTGTGGAACCTTTGGAACTAAGTAAATTTTCGAGTTCTTCTTCGGTGTATTCATCAACATCTGATTAAAATAATTAAATTGCATCGAAATTAATGTTATATTTGGAAAATTAAGAGCGTAATATAACTTGGATTAATTAGCAACTCTTCTAGAAATATTAAATGTACTCACCGGAAGAATCTAAATTATCATCAGCTTCCGCTTGTTGTTCACTAATGAGCTCACTAGCTTGTACAATCTGCAACATCTCACTATCCACTGAATCAACACTACTGCTATCTCCACCATCTTTCGCACTTAACTCTAACTGCTTTGCACGTTTCTTCTCCAATCGCTCCAACTTCTTCCTGACTTTCATCAACCGCCTAGCTTCAAAAATATTCGACGCAAATCGCGGTTTCTTTAATTTAATCGGCTGCGGAATCGACTCCTCAACTTTACTCTCAATAGTTTCGTCAACAGCTTTCCCTGGACTTATCGTAATTTCTTCCTTCGACAAAACCACAGTTAAAAACTTAACCGGAGATTTACTCGAGTTCCCAGGACAAATTTGAGCTTGATCAGATTGTCCTGATTCGCCTGAGTTTGATGTTTGTGAAGAATCGGAATTCTCGGATTTCGACTTTGAGCTTGATGATGATCGTTCTTTTGTTGAGGTTTGAGTATTTGCGACATTACCAGCTGATGAGCCGTCGTTTGAGTCACGGTCTGCTGAGCGTCGCGTTTCTGGTTTCTTCTCTTTTGCACTACAGTTTTCTTCCTTATCACGCTTGCTCGACTTTTTGGAATCTTTTCGGTGATCTCGACTACTCGAACTTGATTTGCGATCGTGCGAACTTCGCTTAGAGCTTTCACTCCGGGAATGATCACGCGAACGCGATGAAGATTCAGATTTCGACTTACTATCGCTTCGCCGGGATTTTGATTCTTTATAATCTTCAGACTTTGATTTTGAATCATCCGATTTCGATTTAGAAGTTTCATTTTTCGACTTACTTTCTTCATGTTTTGATCTATCATCACCATTCTTCGATTTGGTTTCTTCATTTTTCGATTTTGAATCCTCACTTTTAGATTTTTCTTCGTCACTCTTTGATTTAGTTTCTTCATTTTTCAATTTTTCTTCTCCATTTTTCGTTTTACTATCATCATTTTTCGACTTACTTTCTTCATTTCTGGACTTATCATCCCCATTTTTCGCTCGACTTTCATCATTTTTCGATTTTGAGTCTTTTGAATACCGCGACCGACTATCGCTGCGATCTTGCGAAGACGATTTGGAAGACTCAGTTTTCGAACTACTGCTTCGATCCCGACTACTATGCTTCGATGAACTGGAACTGGATTTACTTCGATCATCTTTCGCTCGCTCTTTATCGTCTTTGCTCCGCGATGATTCTTTCGAGTCCTTCGACTTACTATCTTTACTTTTATCTTTGTATTTATCTTTCGAGCTACTACTACTTGAAGATCGATATCTATCTTTACGATCCTTCTCGGATTTCTTGTCTTTATCCTCTTTTTTATCTGGATATTTAGTTCGTTTTCTATCAGAAGAATCGTGTCGATTTTTATCTGATTTTGGTTCTGGTTTCTTTAATTCTGCTTTGACTTCGACGGGTTCTTCAATTTTCTTTTCTTCCTCTATTTTTTCTTTTACTTCCTCTTTTACTTCCTCCTTTATTTCTTCTTTAATTTCTTCAGGAACCACTTCTTCTTTTATCTCCTGTTTGATTTCTTTAATCGGTTCTTCAAGAACTTCGTGCAGCTTTTCATCAATCTCCATTTTAATCTCATCCAAATTCGTCACATCTTCAATTTTAACTTTACTTTCTTCAATAATCTCTTTATTCAACTCGTGTTTTATCGCTTCTAACTCATCAGTAAATTCTTCCTTCAAATTAAATGTAAGTAACCCGTTTTCGGAGTTCGAACCGAAATTAGAGCTTTTCGAATTGGATCCTTCCGCGTTTTTAGAACTTTTCGACGTATTATCATCAGAAATGTCCATTTTTTCAGACATATGTTTGCTATCATTTGTAATGATTGATAAACGACTGTTCGAACTAACTTTAGAGAGTTGGGAATCTTGATTATGAGTTTCTGGTGCAGAAACCAGTAACTTTTTGGGAGAATTCGAGTCATTTGAATCGTGTGAAGTCAGTCCAGAAATGCCTGATACATGTGAATCATTCGAGCTTTCTTCGTGTGGTGAAAAAACTGTTTGTTCGTTGATTGGTTCGAATGGAGGTGATTCGAAATCATCATTTTTCGAATCGTCATGTTTATCAGTTTCATTACTGACCGCGGATTTGTTTTGAGCTTTATCGAGAATTTCTAGATCGGGTGAGATTGGATCGAGATCAGTTGGTAAGAGATCAACAGTGTTTATTGAGAGTGGACCGTTGTGAGAATCGCGTTGTGGCTTTTCGAGACCGAGAAATTTATAAACAACGTCTTCGACTTGGGGTAAAAAAACTGTGTTGATTTTTGGGTTTACTACTTGGTTTACTATACGTTCGACGCCGGTTTCTAAAAAACCGGATCTGGAATTATATTTATTTTGTGTTAGTTCTAATGTATTTGGTTTGAACCAATATATTCGGTGATGTTAAATTAATGCATTCGTGATTTAAACTATAAAATAATCACACGAAATAAATAACTTTCCTACATTTTGGTAGAGAAAATAAAATCGGATATGGCCTATGCGAAATATATTGTAAATAACATCTAAATCACACAAAATAAATAACTTTCCTCCATTTTATAGAGAAAATAAAACTTGAATTAGATCCAAAAGCTACAGAATAAATTAAACGTAGATATAATAGTTTAAACCAGGTTTAATTTTTAAAGCGACTTAAAACTAACGTAACAAAATAAAGTACATACATAACAATCAATGAAAAACAACAGTATAAATAATCATTTTACTCACTCGTATATATCTTTCCGAAGCATTTCTCGTAACTGGTTCTTGTTCATGTCCGGTTTCCATGTTTGCGTTTTTAAAAATCCTGTCACACTACCTTCAACGCGTTGTCGTAGATTTTGATACGCTGGTTTAGTATCAACATCAGCAATACATTCTTTTCGGAATTGATCGAAAATACCTTGCGATTTCAATTCGCAAACAATGTGATCAATTAATCGGGGGTCGCCTGGCAGCAACGTATTACCGCTCACGACTTCCATTTTACACAATCAAACTAACTAAACGTTGATTCTTACGTGGATTATTAATTTATTCACTTTTAAAGGGCATTTTTATTGTTTTTTGTGGACGATTTTTAATAAAACACACAACAAACAAATATGTCAAACGTACGATAACTTGACAGATTAAAAATACACTAGGAGGAACAAATTAATGTTACTAGTTTTTTATATATTTTCTTTGAAATTCAATATATTTTAGTTAAAAATGCGATTTTATTTGATTTAAGATATATTAAGCTAATTCGATATAGATTATTGGTAAATTGTAACTGTTGGAAATTAATTACAGGTCATTGTTGCCAACTAATGGAAATATAACATGTAAAATTTGAGTTGTATTATTTTGATTTTAAAATTGGATAAGAGATTTAATTATGTATAAGTGGAATTTTTAAGTTTTATTATTTATTTAGTACATACAAATAAATACATAATGACGAAATTCGATGTCATCGTACGTCATGACTTGAGTTTAAATAATATTTAAAATGCCACAAAAACTATATAAATCCCAAATAAAAATCATTATAATTTTATAAATGCAAATCATGACGTGATTTGAAGCATCAAATCAAAAATCACTATTAAGTATGAAATAAAAGATAATGTTTATCCAAAGTCGATTTCATCGTATAATTTTTGCCACAAACATTACAATAATGCCGCCTTTTGTCTAAATGCATTTGCACGTGTCTTTTCAAAACAGATTTCAAAGCGAATTTTTTATCACAAATTTCGCACTGAAACTGTTTTTCGGCAGCGTGCGTCAACATATGCGCGGCTAAATTCGATTTTTGCGTATAACTTTTGCTGCAAACTTGACACACGTGTGCCCGTTCGCCGGTGTGCAACATAATATGACGGTTTAAATGCGATTTTTGCGTGAAACTTTTATTGCAATATGAACAATGATGTACTCTTTCGCCAATATGTACTGGGGTATGCAAATTCAGGGCTTCTTTCGTGCTGTAAACACAATCACAAGTGTTGCAACGGTAAGAACGAATGTTCGTATGGACTGACATATGAGTTTTTAAGTTTGATTTTTTGTTGAATCGTTTTTGACAAACTTCACACTCAAACGGTTTTATATCGGTGTGAGTTAGTAAATGGGCGTTTAGAACTGATTTGCGAACGAAGAATTTATGGCAAATATCACACTGGTGTGACTTTTCATTGGTGTGTGTTAATTTGTGTGAAACTAGGTAGGATTTGTGGTTGAAACTCTTGTGGCAAATATCACAACTGTGTGGTCGTTCGTCTATATGAGACAACATATGGGAGTTGAGATGAGATTTTTGAATATAACTTTTCTTACAAACTGTACAAATATGGGATCTTTCACCTGTATGGATTAATAAATGTTGATTTAGCGCGGATTTGAAATTAAAACGCTTGCCACAAATATGACACTTTGTTTTTTCATCATTGTTTTCTTCATCTCCATTATGCAACGACCCCGGTATACTATCATCTCCATTATTGCTTAAATTTAACGGTTCAACATTTTCGTTTATTTCTACTTTACAAAATTCTATATTTTCTGGTAATTCTCGCATTTCCTCATCTTCACTTTCAGATCGTTCATCTTCATATCGTCCGTCACTTACGGTTGTTTCATTTTCGGATTGTTCATCTTCGCTGTTACGTAAATTAAGCGGCTCCAAATTCTCGTCGAGTACTACTTTGCAGAATTGCGAAATATCTACATCTTTGGCGGTTTCTTGCATTTTGTCCGGGTAAAAAGCATTACAAAATCACGAAAAATAATTGTTTTGTTCGTAAAATGTATATTTAGTGAGTATAAAATACATAACCTCACGATAACAGCGCTTTCCGACACTTAAGCTTAGTTTCATCCATAATTTCCATAGTATATATTAGTAATTGTTGTTTTTAAAAACAACTAATTGTAGGTTTTGTTTAAGCAACAATGTGAATTTACACTTTTACACATTAGAAATTAGATAAATAATCACTATTTGAGTCTTTAGTTATTATTTCTATACATTTATATATTAATTTCAACTAAAACTGTACATATTTCCAAATTTTATATTATAATTCACTGTCATATAATCTCATCGTATAATCCTTCGGCATCCTTAACATGCGCAATATCAAATCAATGTTGCAAACCTAAGCAAAAAAAAATTAGCAAATTTCATTACATACCTTCACAATTTGTATAAAATAAACCAATAATTAAATAGCAAGGAATATTTATAGCTTAACTATAAACAAACATAGAGTTATTTAACGTATTTGTTAATTTAATTTAAGTTTTGCGGAAGTTTTAATTATATTTTGCTCTGACTTTCAACATCGATTGCTTTTTGCGGGATTATACAAAAACAGGATTAGGATCAGTTCCAAAATATACATCGAACCAAAAAAAATATTCGTTTATTTCAAGCAAATAGGGATAAAATTTAAAATGCTTTTAAGTTTTAAAACTATACGAACTTTGAATACCTAATTTATAAATATTGACTCACGTTTATCAATAATCGAAATCAGATAATAAAACTAAAATATTATCAACTATATGTTCAGATAAAATATTTATACAGATAAAGTTAATGATATCATGATTTAGTATTAGATTTGACATTCACATTTCATGTATAAATAGTTGAAGTTCCGTAAAGTTGTATTTAAAAAAAAAATGGCGAAAAAGGGCATACAATTAATATTTATAACTTTTTTATTTTCTTGCGCTGCAACAGTGGTGACAATTGTGTCTATGGCGACAGAAAATTGGGTTACAAGTGATCTGAAAATTCAGGATTTGGATCAACTCAGTTCGGTTAAATATGGTTTATTTTCGGGAATGCTTGAAAATAATATTTTAGCTACATCTAGATCGGACAAAATATCAAGTAAGTCACCGGAAGTCCCTATCGATAACTTTTACAAAAAGTTATATATGTTGTTTCATTTATTGGATGTTTAACAAGAACTATTTATCAATTTATTTAGTGATATGTTTATTTTCTGAAAACATATGTGCGTTCAGTCTTAAAAAGACTTCAGAGGAACGAGAAACAGAATTACAATCGATTTTAGATGATGATACAATTTGTCAGCATACTAAAATATTTCCGAGTAATATTGCCAAAGATAAATATGAATATATTATAAATGATAAAATTGATGAAAATTTCAGTTTTATCTTCAAAGATAAAATCCAAATAATAATAGCCACATAATATATATATATATATATATATATATGTATATATATATATATATATATATATATATATATATATATATATATATATATATATATATATATATACTATATATATATATATATATATATACTATATATATTTTATTATTTTTCAGTATAATTTCTTGTTATTTCAGAATGTGAGCTTAGTTTTATAAATGCTGGTCTTTGGGTAATGACGCTATTGTTTTTGGTGTATTCGATTGTAATGGGTGCAGTTACTGCGATATTTAGTGTTATAAATACAGCCGGAAACCCCATAAGTCCATGGTTAAACATATGGGGTTTGTATATTTGGAACGGTTTAGCTGCTGGAGGACATGTGTTTACTATGATTATGTGGGGTGCTCAATTCGGGCAGTTTATTAAAGAAAACGTTGCTATTTCCGGGACACTTACAGGTGATTTAGACAGTAAAGGATACGCTGTTTTAGGATGGTCTTTTTGGTGAGTTCAAATGAGTAATAAAACAACTAATATATTGATTCGTATTTGTTACCCATTAATTTATGTTTCAACAGGGTGATTTTTCTTCCATTATTATTACACTTAACTAATATTGGAATACTTTATTATCGACAATATTTAATCAATAAAGAACCAGCTACACCAACAATTAAACAAGATATCGATACCGATGGGATGATTTTTGTATATTAATATTATAATATTATATATTTTTTTAACAAAGTTATTTACTCATTTCCTTATTTTGTGCTTATGATTCTGATTAAAAAATAAGCGCCTAACTCATAGGCAACCAACAAAACATATTTAGTTGAACCTCCGATACATTCCGAAAGAAGTCGACTGGTGACTCTCACCTGTCTCTATATAGCTAACGGTTTTTTTTAATACATTTTACATACCACACTGTTGAGAACATTACAACTGCATCTCTTCTCGTGTGTTAAAAATGTTATATTCACATAGTTGTCGCTCGGAGATTTGTTGAACACGTTTGCCAAGCTGTTTAAGAAGTATGTGTCCGTGACAAACACGAATGTAAAAGTGTCAAAATAACAAGGTTGTGCACAGAAAACCATGTAGAGTTGAATGTGATCTGTCAAAAATGTTGCAACGAAATGTGTTAAAAGTGCACTTTAAAATGTCAAGGATATCACAAGTGTTGGTCAAGTGATTTTCGGTTAAATTCACTGTGAACTGTGTGAATCAGTAGGAGATATGGTCGAGTTGTTAAATTCATATTTGCTGATCGATATACTGAAATTAACTCGTGATAAATAATTGACAACATTCTATTTATTATATTAACTATTACTTATAACTAAAAAAAGTGATTTAAGAAATAAATTAAAATAGAATTCTAATCAGTGTTTCATTTAAAATTGTTATAAAAACTTTAGTTTAGTATTTAATAATAATAACTAAGTAAATTAATAATTTTTTAAAAAATGTGTTTGGTTTTGAAATATTTAAAATAAAATAATGTTTAAACGAAAGTGCTTTAAAAATATTTAAATGATTTTTAAACAAACATTATTTCTAGAACCGAAGTGAAATCTACACGTATTTACAATAAAAGAAAAATATTACAAAAAAGAAAGTCAATGCAAAGAAAAATAATAAAACAAATTCTCAAGTCGTGCAAACAATTAAAAACTAAACAATAAATAATTATCTCACGAATTAATTTTCTTTTTTATATGCTCAAACAATAAAAAAGGCCAAACGTGTTTTGAAAGTTGATTAAATCGAGATTTGCTCAAAATAAAATTTCGTATTTTGTGAAAATCGAGATAAATTTTTTAATTCAGTGCAATAAATAAAAAGTATTATTTTATATAAATTAACATTTAAATAAACGTGTTTCAATGTGAATAAGACGAAAATAAAAATAAACAATGAATTTATTCAAAAAAGGGATGATTTTTGTGACATTTTTCGCATCGTGTTTGGCGATTGCATTACTAGTGGCCAGTTTGGGAACTAAACAATGGGTAAATGCGAGGGCTAGGCGAACCTCGAACCCTCAAGAGTCCGATGGTCGAGTTCATTTTGGGTTGTTCGAGGGGCGGAAAGAACTCAATGTTGCATATGGATGGCGAACTTATGATATGCATGGTAAGACACACCAGGACGTTGCATTTATTGGTCTCTTTTCAAGGTTTTCAAAATTCGATCTTAGATATGTTTTTCGTCTAACCAAGCGTTTAAATCTCTAGAAATGTTGATTATTTCTACGCACTGGCGTAGAATCATAATCATATTATGTTTAGAGGATTTTTTCATGGTAGAAAAATCCAATTTTAAACTCATACTTAAACCAAGGTCACTCACAAATGCATTAACCTTCAAGAAACATTAAATTGCGTGGAGGATATAACTATATTTAAACTTATAACAAAGTTACTGTAAATAATTATAGTCAAGGGTTATTAACGTATTCCTTAATGTGGAAAATGCTAGACATTTTATCTTTCAGACAAGAATTATAAAAATAATCTATGAAATTATCTTAAATTATGTACATAATTTATGAAATTACATATTTTAAAGTTAGATTATTAGAATTAATTCATTATATTATTGATAGAAATGCGTTGCGCATTTTCCTGATTACGGAAAAATCTATAAACAATACAGTTTGACTCAGCCAATTCCGATAATTATTAATATAATTATATAAACCTATGATTAACGCATGTAAATACGTCAATATCTCATTGCACAAACTAATATTCCTATAATTATTATCTACGATGAGCTGGATGCATTGGCGGCAAGACTATATTAATTTTCAAGTACGATACAGAATAATACCACCTGCGTTACAAGGCGTATATTTAAGTAGTACGCGACCTTAGCTTAAAGCTACCGGATATAGTTTAGGCGGTACGCAAAAAAGGTCAAAAATCTCTGATCTACAAACACGCTATATATTTAACATTTTTGATTTTCTTTTTTTTTTTAATTATAACTCTTATTTGTCTTGGAGTATAACCAATTAAAGAGCGGATGCGAGAATAACTTATCTTCAACTTCCTTTTATATCACGAAATACGAACTACAATTTTTTTTAAATATGGGTCAATTTTGAATAAATATATAGATATCTATTCGACCTGTATGCGTTTCTTATAGATACTACACCTAGTCTTTGCTTTCTCTGTATTTTATAGAAAATTATAAATAAGCTAATAGCGAAATATAATTATTAGTTATTGATAATTACCTTTTTATATAACTATAATATTTGCAGATTTGCGAATGCATCGATTTATAAAGAAAATCAACCCATAGATATTTTTGCTAACTGTGAACTAGGCAATATTTTAATTAGGTGTTTTTAAAAAAGTTTTATAATTAGACAACAATGTAAATGAGACTAAATTATAACCATTTCACGCTCTAATTAATTATAATTAGCATTGTTGGGTATAGTTTCATAGTAACACAATAGATATATTATATAGGATCAGTTTTTATATAGCAATCTAGATTCATTCCTATCTATTCAATACAAACATGTATTAATTAAAATTTAAAAATTGCTAATTTTTGTATTACAGTAATAGAAATCTTAAAAAATGAAGAAGAATTCATGATTTATAGTATTTGGATGGGCACAATAGCAACCGTTTGTTTAGGACTATTTTTTTCTATTTTTTCTGCTATTTTTTCTGTAATTAACACCGCAACGAATCCTATTGGTACATTAACAGGAATTCCTGGACTTTATATATGGAATACATTTGCATGTAAGTTGATAATATAATAGTTTTATAAATATACAAACTAGATTCTATTTGTACTAATATATGGCGTATTGTTTACTAGTTTTATCCGACATAACAGCAATTGGATTATGGGTAGGCCAATATTTCCTCAAGCTCCAATATAACGTTATGATGGAAGAAGATAGAAATAATATGTGGACCTCAGAAAATATGGCAGAACTTGGAATGTCATTTTGGTAAATTATATCAATTTTAAACACATTCATTATAAGTATACACCGAAAATGTTTAACCCCGCAGCCTTGTATTAAGTTGGCGGGCAATGCAGCATCACATTCCGCCAGTTATACACCGAGGTTCCACAAAAAAATCAAACCTACATATTTTTTAAAAATATGTTAACCAATGTTCTAATGAGTTTTTATGTGATTTAATAGGTTTGTTGTTGGTGCAGCAATTGTATCATTCATAAATATAATCGTAATTTATATTGGCACTAATGAAACACGAGAGCCTGAACCAGTGTTACCGATGTTGGAAGAAAAAACGAATGGAGCTATAATGTTATATTAACATCCCCAAATATTTAAATTAATTTTGTGCCGTATTTCAAATGTAAATAAATTATTTTATTGTATAAATGTAAAGAACAAAATATGCTTAATTTTATCGAATTTAAAATCGAATGTTTGATTTTTAGTTATAAATGCCGCCAGTAGATTTTTAATTTTTTGTATTTGCTTAGGGTAATTCGTTTTTAAATCATTTAATAGAATATTTTGTGCGTTTAAAGCTTTTAAAACTATAATAAAATCTACAACCATACTCTATTATAGAAAGATTAATATTATTTATGAAAAAGTCACTTACCAAAATACCCTGTACTTCCGCCAGTCCCATGATTTCCATCTTAGTTACAACTTCAGTCTTTTCCACAGAAATCGGTATGCTCAGTTCTATAGAAGTAAAAAAAGAATAGAAGGTATATAAAATGTAGTTATTATTAAGGTTGTGCAAGAAAGCTGCCTTTTTTGCATTTTTCAATAGGTTTAATTAGAATTTCTACTATTAGAGTAAATGAATGTTTAAAATAGGATTCCTACATGCATTAATATTGCACCTATTAATTATGATTGAATTTAAATTAAACATTTATTCTGCAAACCGCAACACTTGTTCAACTACACAAACACACAATTACTAAAAACAATAAAACATGCACCAAAATGAATATAAAAATGTTCGAGGGTAGAGTCGAAACGACATAAGAGATTTTGCTGTATCATTTTAGCACTAATACACCAACATTTATTTCTTGGAATATTTATTGAACAATAAAAACACTACATATTAAATGTTACATTACCTTTATTCCACTAATTATTCGCAAACACAATAATTTGTTAATTATTTTTATATTTTAAGCGCCATTTTTGTGTTTAGTTTCTATAGCTTACACACCTAAACATAATTTTTATGTAAAAAACTTCTTTCATAAAAATTAAACACTATAATCATATTTCTGTAACATAAAAATAATTACAACTATTACAAAAAGTAAACTTTGAATTGTGTTCTTTAAGGCAATGGTACTAAATATTAGAAAACCCAGTCTTGTTCCAAATAAAATAGATAAAAAAAAGGTAATTTTATCTACTCTAGTAAGTATATTAGAAGACAATTTGTGATTTGATTCAATTGACCTTAAAATAAAGACCACAAATGAGAATCGCTTTAAAATACTGATAGATTTATTTGTAAAGGTGTAGCCAGTATTTAGCCACGCCTAGTTACGTATTAACCCCGCCCGTTTGAAAGTACCACCGCCTTAAAAAGCTATCAAAGTCACAAATACAAAAAAAAAAAATGAGAAACGTGAAACATTTAATAAATGAGGAAATAAATGGCGTAAAATTGAGTGTTTGATGGTTGTTTGATGCGTTTAGGGATATTTATTGTTGTTAAGTTAACGGCGACGATTGGCAGCAACTTGCCAAGAACCATCATTGCCTTCTGTAGCGGCTGGCTCACGCGCTATAATTAAAATAACAACGATATGGGGACAATAGAAATATGCGTCTTCTCAGTAAACAATATGGTTGATGCACTTAAATATTTTGTATGAAATAATATTGTAGTAATCAAAAGAGAACTTACCTTTTTCTGTACGTGCTGGTGGTGCTCCACCCCCGCCGCCTCCACCTCCTCCTCGCCGTCCATCTTCGCCTCTGCGTGATCCTTCTTCAGTACCGCCTCGTCTGGGACCTTCGTCACCACCACGACGTGATGCTTCCTTGCTGCTGCGCCAATCCGAACCACCGCCGGACTCTTTAGGTCCGGCTCTGGATGGAGGTGGACCACGACGTATTTTACTATGAGGGAAAACAACATAAATGATTTGTGAATTCTATTCACGATTCACAATGACGCATGACGGACTTCTAGTAATTTGTGTCCATAATATTTAGAATAATTACTACCATGAATTTATTCCAGGTTGCTATTAATATTTACCTATCATCTTCCTCGGTGTCTTTCCTCCAGCTACGATTATCATCTCCTCCACGCCGCTCGTTTCTGGTTTCTCGATCATCCCTGCCTTTGCGATCTTCTCCTCTGCGATCTTCACCTCTGCGATCATCACCTCTGCGATCATCTCCTCTGCGTTCTTCCCCTCTGCGTTCTTCCCCTCTGCGTTCGCGCCCACTGTCTCTATCATCTCGGGCGCCGTAACGATCACGATCGCCGAATCGATCACGATCGCCGAACCGTTCACCACGCCTATCTTCACCGCCAAAGTTGCGTTCTGGACGTTCAGAGCGCTCGAAAGTGCGTTCTGTGCCTCCGCCGCCGCGCCATGAATCGCCTGGTGGTTTAACGGGTCTTTCACTGGTTGAGTCAGATTTAGGATCTGCTTCTCGTAAACGACCTACAAAAAATATAAGTAAATAAACACTAAAAAATACATTTCTTTTTACTACATATAAGACGGTTAAAATGGTGGTAATGAAATCAACTTACCACCACCAGCACGCCAAACTTCGGCTTTTTTGAATGGTTCTGGTTCAGTTTCTCCACTATTAGCAGCGGCTGCTGGTGGACCATCTTTTCGCCATGATGATTCCTCTCTTGCGCCTTTGTCAGGTCCTCTATCTCTTCTTTCGGCAACTGATCTATCTCCGGCCCGCTCGCCTCTATCTCCTCTTTCGCCAGTGGTACCGCGCATACCTCGCCACGTTGAAGCGGAAACATTTGATTCGCGTTCTTCTTGTAATTTTTTCTCAATTTCCTCTTCCCGTTGACGTTGTTTCGCTGCGGAACGTTCCATACTTTCCTGGTGTTCCCTTTAACAAAAAACAAATAAACACAATAAAATATCTGATACAAACAAAAACAATCTCTAGCAAATTTAATTTGTAATTATTGAGAAAACATATTTATTCTTCTTTCAACTCACTTTTCTAGTTTTTCTTGATTTTCTCTCCTGATTCTCTCCTGTTCCTCCCTCACTCGAATCTCCTCTTCTTCCTTCTTCCTACGTTCCTCTTCTTCTCTCTTGATTTCCTCTTCACGTTTCCTTTCAGCTTCCTCTTCTTTCTCTTTAACCCAAGTCTGCCGGCGTTCTTCTTTGCGTTCTACTTTCCGTTGAACAAGTCGTTTTTTTCGTTCATCATCCATCAGTTTATCAAATGCGCACAGTTTGTCTTCGTACATGATATTCCGTTCAGATTTAAGCTTCTCGAGGAAAGCGTCTTTGTCAGGTTTCATTCGGATCAAACGTTCCCGATGTGCAACCGCGAGCCGGCGTTCATCGACTGCATGAGCGATACGTTCCGCTTCTTGTTGTTCCCAGAATTTCTGATCTTGTACCTAACAGATAAAAAATATGTGAGCTCAAATTTGAATTCAGAATTTTGGATTATGTACTTGTTTCTCTTCCATATCTTTCTGGAGCAATGGGATCTCTTCTATTCGTTTCGCACGTTCGAAGTAATCGACTTTCTTCTCTTGGGATTTCAACTTAGCTTGCAATTCACGTTTTTCTTTTTGCAGCTCTTCAGCTTCACGCGCTGCGATTTGTTCTGCATCTAGTTTTTTGATTTCCTAGAAATTCAATAATGGAATATATATATATATATATATATATATATATATAGATATATATATATATATATATATATATATATATATATATAGATATATATATATATATATATATATATATATATATATATATATATATATAGATATATAGATATATATATATATATATATATATATATATATATATATATATATATATATATATATATATATACATATATATATGCGTGTGTGTGAATAGAAGCACAAATAACTTACATCTTCATCGAGTTTCTTCAACACTTTTTGCCCATGACTGGTTTGTGAAATCTGTTGCATTTTCTCTTTCAAATGCCGATCTTTAATCTGTTGTATCTCATTTTGGTGACGTTTTTTTTCACGTTCTTCTCGTTCCTAAACACATAAACACGAAATTAGAATCTTTAAAAAAACGACAATATTTAGTAGTAATACTTGTTCTAATCGTTTTTGTTCAGCAAGCATTTGTTGTCGTTGTAATTCCTCTTGTCGTCTGAGTTCTTCTTCCTCGCGTACAGTGTTCAATCGTTCGATATACTCTTTACGATCCTCAATAATCTTGTGGCGCTGTAAGATGCGTTGATGTTCTCTCACTTTGTTTTCATGGTAATGTTGAACCATTTGAGCGCGTAATTTCTCACGATCAGCCTATTTAATACAATAAACATATATGTTACATCAGTGCAGCTTATGAAATAATGATTATACAAGAATCAAAATATTTTAAAATTAATGAGTTACTTTTTTCTTGTTGGGATAAATTGTTTCGATCGATTTGTATAAAACTCCGGCCATATTGACCAATTGGTTTCGAATTTGCTCGCTGGGCATCACTTGTAGCGTAGGGCCTTCCGGTTTGTCTTCGCGTTGACTTTCGGATAAGTCCATACCGAAATGGATACAATTATGACCTATTGAATAAAAATTCAATTAATATTAGTACAGCATCTTTTAAAAGAATTCATACAATTATATATATACATATATATATATATATATATATATATATATATATATATATATATATATATATATATATATATTAAAACTTACCATGATCAATTCGTATCTGCATATCGTTATGTCGAACACAATCGACCAAAATTCGTTCTAAGTGAAAAGCAGTCGTGAATTTGGCGAGTTCCAATAATCGAATGAATTCAATCGTTTGATACACTTGTGCAACTTGACGAATCAACCGTACCAATGTGACGTCTTGCAGTGCAGGGATGTACTGTTGAAGTGGCGAACCTTCTTCAGCACTGATCGATCCGATAACCGTTTGCACGCGATCACACAACAACAACGGATGGAACTCAACTTCGAGCCAATTATACAAATCTTGTAGTTGTGATGAAGCTAAATTTATTACGTTCACACGTACCTAAACGTTGTTTAAATCATATTTAGAAATTGTTCGTATATATTGTTTAATCGAATAAATAATACCAAATCTTTGAGAAGACTAGCTCGAGTTGGTGGTTGTAGCAGACCTAGTAGTACTGCCAACCTTTGAGCTTTCTCTAGCGGTGTTTTATCAGTTTCAATAAACCGATCGAATTCTGGATGAGCCGACGGTAATGGAATAGCTAAAGTTGCGATTAATACGCGACAGGCCATACTAAATAAATAAACAATTTATATTGAATAAAAAATAAATTAATAGACGCTTTTATATGAAAATAATTAACTCACCGTTGTAACTCTTCATGAGTGATATTCTTCTTCATCTCCTTGGATAGCTGGAATAACTTGAACAACGCAGCGGCATGGAACAATTGATTTCCAGCTTTCCAGAAGACCATCGCCAATTTCTGGTAATAATTCGCCATCGTCTTCGGCACAGGCATTTTCTTCGACATGTTCATCAAACCATGAATGTCTTCAATCGCCTTGTACGCTTCCTGCCACAATTCCATTTGTATCGCGGAATCCAATTGATATAACCTGGTATCCAAGTTCAGTTGTTGCGTTTCCGGCTTCGAAATGGATACGTTTGCGACTTGAGCGGGCAGTTTACAGATGTCCTCCAAATGTTTGCGCAGTTTGTCACATAGTTTGCGGAACTCAGTTTTGCGGTTATAACTCAGACAAAATTGGAATGCCATGCGTGCGATGTCATGGTATAAAGTTTCGACGTGCGCATTTGTACGCAACAGTTCAAGACATTGGCAGTAAGATTCCCATAGGAATTTTACCCATGGAGTTAGAATAGTACGGTCGGAACGGTCTTGAGCGTCTTCGCCTGAGACGGCACTGGGAATTAAAATTTTTTAAACTTAATAAAAAAGTTAAATCGTCATTTAATCCTCCAAAAATCCAACATTTACAACAAAATCGTGTTTCAATTTCTAAATTATTGGAATGACTTATAACTTAATATTTAGACTACTAGCATTCATTTTTTACTCATATAGATTCGGAGATTTTTTAAATATTCGCGTTTTATCTATAGAGCAAAAGTATAAATCTGCCGCCAAATCTGGAGGTCGTACACAAATATTTAATCAATATAGCATCACAAATGTTCGTGTAAGTTTATTTAATTTAAATAAATTAAGAGTGGCGCACCTCAATAAAATACTTTCCGGTGTCGCCAAATTGTCCAAATCGTCGATATCGATAACTGCTTGTGCAGATTGGGCTTTAGCTGCTTCCGTTTTCTCCTCGGCCATTCGTAAATAACCTCGGATCACATTTTCCAAAGAACCAACATTTACCTAATAGAATTATCAAAATTGTCCAAATAATTTACAATAAATAATAAAAATGCACACAATAATTACTAACCGATTGAAACATATTTCGATATTGAAACAATCCCTCTTTGGCTATATGCGATTTTTTCAATTCCACACATAAATCCAAATACTTGAACATAATCGGCTCGAGCACCGATTCCGACCACGTATAAGTCCATTTTTTATTCCGGAAAACTTCCTGCAATGTATCAAGAGCTCTCGCCGGTTTTCCAACCTCAATAAATTCTGTAACAAAATTGAAAAAAATGCATTCCCAACAATCACTAAACCAACTATTACATTTCACTGCAGTCAAATCAAAGTAGAAACAATCAGAACATTGGTTAAAAATCGCCAATACTGATTGTTATTACTGAAATGTCAACGGAGACAACGTGTGTAGCATATTGGTTTCGGGACGTACCGTTTGCTCGTTTTAAAGCGTTTTCGGGACGCTGTGAATACCTAGCCATGATTGATAAACACAATTAACACTTTATAAACATTTATCAATTGATTTGAAACAGATTTCGTGACTCTAAACGCCAATTATCGTCAAAAATATATCGGCCTTAAATTAAACATCCAGCACGGCCAATATGGTGGATGTAGACGGGATATTATAAAATGGACGTCAGATGTGACACACAGCATGTTTTAAAGTACCGCTCAAGCTACGACTTCAGTTACGATTAAAAAATTATATAAAGTATAAATGAACCTCTTAACGATCATTCTAAATTACAAAAAAATACTATATTATAATAAAATGATATGAAATTTATAATAAATATAACAAAATAATCATTTTTTATTAGATTTAACAGCTGAAAACGTAGGATAGATATTTCATGTTATACTTTTTTATATGTTATGTTTCTTCCATACTAACACTGTTGCCAACGTATTATAAAATAAAATTCTTCAAATAAAATCTCAATTTGCATAAGAATTTATTAATAACTTCAAAGTATAATTAAAATTAAAGTGGTTGTTTACGAAAATTCTTTTCTCACATAAAATTCCTTCTTTTTTTACGAAAAATTGATAAATAATGTAAGCTTTATTTCGATTGGTCAAGCTGCAGACATACCAACTTGTGGCCTAGAACAGCGCGTGAAAACGTTTGTTTATCTGAGTCCCATAAATTTGAGTAAAATAACGATAAAATGTCGAAAGCACATCCGCCAGAGTTAAAAAAGTAATCAATTTGTTCATGAAACAATTTGTTATCAGTTAGAATCTAAATAAATTGGTTTGTTACAGATTTATGGATAAGAAACTATCATTAAAATTGAATGGTGGCCGGCATGTTATAGGAATTTTGAGAGGATTTGACCCTTTCATGAATTTAGTAGTGGATGAAACAATTGAAGAGTGCAAGGATGGATCTAAAAACAATATTGGAATGGTGGTAAGTTGTTTTTTTTACTTAATTTAAAACTGAAATCCATTAGGTAAATTTAGGTTATGTTGGTAACTCATTAAGCAACTCTATTATTTAAATGTTATACCTTAGAGTTTTCCTTCTTATTTCTTAGGTAATTCGAGGTAACAGTATTGTTATGTTGGAAGCACTCGATCGAATTTAACGACAGATTAATTTTAAGTTATGTTTAAATGCGTTTTGTAATAAATATATTATAAGTACAATAAAATAATCGCCAATATTTTGATATTTATTCCAACTCAGCTATGTTAGGAAAACAATTCCCATTCCGCGTTGTATGACCTCCAAAAATAATTTGTCATATGCCCCCATTACCTGTTGTACCGCAAATATATCTATTTTTTATAAACTAATGATTTATTCGTTGTAATTAGTGCAGGATTAGATGTAGTTTGATGCGCAGCTGATTATTTCTAATTATTACATAAACTATGTCTCTAACCGGAAGTTAAGGTTGAGTAAGACAATCGCCATTTTGTTTTTCGATACTTTAAAATTTCATTACATATTTATTATATTAAGAAGTTTGTAAAGATAGAATTGAATGGCGAAAGATTGTCAAGATGCGAATGAATTTAAAGAGTTTTCTGCTACCCCATATGATGGGAATAGGCATGATGTTTTGTATGTATGTATTGAAAAAAATAGCAATTTATTTTGAGTGAATTCCTAAAAAGTCGATTAAATTGCTTTATAAACCACTCAGTAAATTGATTTATTATATAAAATAGAATTTTCCTATCAAGAAAATGTCTAACGGAAATTACGAATGTCCACAATTTTAAATATGAAAATAAAACCGTTACAACCCCTGATAAATTCATTTAAAATAACAATTATATTCATCGGAAAACCCAATAATAAAAAACTACAAAATTCAATTTATAACCCGATAATTCGATATTTTTCCTGGGTACACATCCCAACTGCGCATGCACCCATACGACCATTGTCCCACCTATTCATCTTTTTCTAACGCACAGTAAACCCTATTTGAAAATTGAAATAGAAACTGTTACTTACGCGGAATACTTTGTCCTCATGTTCTTGTGCATTTCGACGCCATATCTTCTGGGTGTGTAGAACGAAGATAGAGTATAGCGAGAGTATCGTAGCTTTCGTCAGAAACATCAACCCAAATCTTCGAAGTGGAATAGCAGTTTTGCTATGGGGAAAGCCTAAGTAAAAGGCGTTACAAAACGAAATATTGTCAATTGTGCTTTAGTGAAGTGTATATTAAAGTTATTAACAGTTAATACAGCTTATAAACAAGGTATTTAATTAGTTTTTAGGCATATTAGAAGCTTCAAGTCTATATTTTATAGTGATTTCATTTAGAATACTGTGACATTGTAGTTTATCTCAACATTTAATCATTACTACACATTTTAAAACGTGTAGGCACTTTATTTTATTTCTAACTGTTTACAAACTTATTATAATCATTTTAGAATTTCTAGTTAATTAAGTAGGTAATTTAATACTTTTTTTTAAATATATATATATATATATATATATATATATATATATATATATATATATATATATATATATATATATATATATATAGTATATATATATATATATATATATATATATATATTTGCGACCCTATTTTATGGAAATGACAGATTTTTAATCTTCATGTATTTAATTTAATTTTTAAATAACACTCCTATTTTCGGGTTCAATGTAATATATTTATATTTACTGAAGTTGAATTTACACAACAAATAAACTATTTTTTAAATATCGGATTTAAAAAGATAAATATTGTTTTACATTGCAAGTAGATACGTTTATATTATTGCTTTTGAAAAGATAACATTTAAAAATAATTGTAATAAATTATATTTTATCGCAAACAATTTAAATTTTTTGAACCAATTAATCAGCAAACACCACATATATATTATCACACAAAGACGTTTCTAGTTATAGTTTTACTATTCTGTGGTTCTACCAAATTAAAATACAAATTTTAATAAAAATTTATTCATATTTTAAACGCGTAAATAATATTTTATTAATAACAAACATTTTACGACACCAGCTGGTGTCTAGAGGATCAGTTAATTTTTAATTAAAACTGCTATTACTATCAGATTTAATATATATACATATTTTTTTTGGAAGTCAGCATTATTACGTATTATTTTAAAATAGCCTTAATTATATCACATTACTCATGTGATAACCAAGGTTAAGTAAACTATATAATATTAATTTCATGTATTATGCAACAACAATTAGACTTGGTTGAAATTTAAAGCGCAATGAGCACAAAATAGAGCATGATATGCAAAGTTCATATTACAATATCAAGTTATCTAGGATTGTACTAAAATTTGGCGGCAATAAAATACGATTTAGTAATTTACGATGTTACCAACTGGGTTTTGTAGCTGGAACCAAATTTAGGGATTTATAAACGATAAGTTGGTTTACAGGTGTGTAAAAAAATGATATGACTCGCTTAGATAAATTTTAATTGCTATTTAAAATTAATATAAATGATAAACAAAATATGCTCTTTAAATCGAATTTATTTAGGTTTGCCGCATAATTATATTTGTGTTACGAGCTAAACATGTGCGTTTGACATTTAGAAGTACTTATTGGTGTTAGGGTTTTTTTGCCTATTCACTACCGTTGGCAGCTCTTTTGTGTTGCTTCCAAGCACTCTTGATTCTGTCTTTTCGATGTCTGTCAATTTTCATTTATCGATGTTTTTATCTATTATGTATTATATATTTTTCACATTTATGTTTTTTTACTTGTAACTATTAGGCATTTATAAATATGGGGTTTATTTAGAGGGCAGATTTTTATTATTTTGATTTATTTGCCCTAATTTACGGCTGCGCTCCAAATGTCATAT
This sequence comes from Nebria ingens riversi, assembly GCA_018344505.1. Classification (NCBI taxonomy): domain Eukaryota; kingdom Metazoa; phylum Arthropoda; class Insecta; order Coleoptera; family Carabidae; genus Nebria; species Nebria ingens. The sequence goes on from JADQWA010000207.1 coordinate 708,847, forward strand.
ATAGCATTGGGAAAGTATACTTCTTAAGAGCTAAATTATTAGTTGCAAATCTTAATATTTAAATTTTGTTTTATGAATATTTCTATTTTATATAAACAAATAAATTCAGAAATAACAATTTGAAATGATTAAATAAATAGTATAAAATATTTAGCATCTGTAACAACACATTTGTATTGATTTGATATACACAGAAGGATCAAGTTAAGACGTGCCCTGCAATCATAACCAAAAATATATAGTTCACAGTGGCGTAGAAATAGGGGTTGGCTGACATTTATATAAAATTATATACTGGAACACAATTGAGTTGAAATTTAGAATCGATTACGGAACTTGGAAAAAATGTACTGGGTACGACTGTTGTGGATTTACACAAACTTTGCTCAAACAAATAATTATTTCAAAAGACTTCGTACGCCACAATAGTTCGTGACCAGCATTAAATTTCCGTCCGCGTCGTAAACTTATGATTGATATCTCAAAATTGATTATTTTCTCAAAGACCCTTATAAATAAAATTGAAGCTTAAAGTTACATTTATTCTATATATGTAATATATTAGGAGAAACATATATAAATAGAATTAACCGAGCTAAATATTTTTTAAAATAACTTAAACATGGATTTTGGAATTATTGCCGACATAATTTAATTTGACAATTTAGACCGTCAGATAGAGAACTTACCTAAATGTTTAATCATCTATGTTTTAGCAATATGCGTCGAACGCGGAGACACAAATTCTTAATAGTTTCCATATTCTTCCTGGTGTATTCCATAATCCAAGTGCTGTCCGAGCACCAACTGGAGGCGATAGTCGAAGATGTGATTCTCGGTCATTCTACAACTACAACAACAACACAATCATCCACAACTACAACCACAACCACATCTTCACCAACAACTCACACCTCAGCCACAACAGAGGAACCATCACCACTCGGTACCTCTACCAGCAGTCCAGATTTTTCGACGACAGAGGGGCCAACAGGCCATCCAACCTGGCGGCCCAAACGAGAAAACTGTACACCCCCCGCCATTGAACAGGTATTTTTCCAAAAAATATTACCTGCATAAATTTGAACTGTTTTAGTTTTTGAAATACAACTTCCGGTTTACGTGCTAACCATTTTTGAAATGTTCTAATAATTTAAGTTTACTTCAAAACAAATGATCTATTTTAAACCTATTGAAATTTTATGTTTCTATTTGTTTATAAACTATTGATTATTTGTTATTTATATATATATATACTTACTTCGGTATTTGTATAAGAAAGTGCAGTGCAGGCCACTGCAGATTTTTATTGTAATAAATGTTTTATTTCAGTTCCCAAGACCGTTGATGGGACCTTATGCCAGATCGCATGGTGGATTACTAATCCATGTGATCGTAGCAATATACACATTCTTAGGATTGGCTATCGTTTGCGATGAGTATTTCGTATCATCATTAGACAGAATATGTGAAGGTATATACACCACACCTACGCATTAAACACCATTAATCAGTGTTATGTGGTTTATAAAAAATATTTTAATCTCATTCAATCAGAAATGAAATTCCAAAAAATTAATTATCTATGCTTGGTCACATTGCAGTTTACCATCCCGAAGCGCGAATTTTTAAAACATATCCACGGTTAAAAAATAAAAATTGTTTGTTATAGAATTATATAAAAATTGATAAAACCCCGAATGTTGTTTATTATTTTTGTATTATTATTATTGCAGAAGTAAAACTGTCGCCCGACGTAGCCGGTGCAACATTTATGGCGGCTGGTTCGTCTGCTCCTGAATTAGCAACAGTTGTTATAGGAGTATTTTTCGCCAAAGATGATATAGGTATAATATAAACAACCAAAATGTTGACTTTAATTTTGATGACTTCTATAGTTGTTGTTAATGTATATTTATTATATTTTTCATTTGTTACTGTATAGGTGTGTCCGGTGTGATTGGATCAGCAGTATTCAATATAATGTTCGTGATATCGGTGTGTGCCTTGTGTGCAGGCACTGTAAGTCACTTAAATTGGTGGCCACTGTGTCGAGATTGCTTTTTCTATGCAATCGCGATTCTGATCATGTTATTTACAATTATCGATGAAACTGTTACATGGTACGTTTTAAAAAACATTTACTATTCCAGTAACATCATATTTTCTACGGTTAAAATATGGTTGCGTGACTTCATACTGCAAAATACCCCATTTGGATCATGTTCTCTTGCACCATTGAATAGAGTAAATATTTAATTAAATAATGTATGTGTTTTCCTTTCTTAATTTAGGGGTGAAGCTTTGTTTATGTTACTCATGTACATAGTGTACTGTATCGCGCTCCATTTCAACAGTTTCCTCGAACGGTGGGTAACAGCGCATGTACCGTTACCGGCATCGTGTCTTAAGGCGCCGGAAGAAGAAAGCGCGCTCGTCAGTTACCGCACGTTGCACGAGGACCGGTCGCGTGTACCCAGTTACAACACGGGCGCCGGCAGTCCACCGCCGGCGAGCCCAGCTCAAACCACGGGCGCGGCACCCATAGCCCCAATGAACACTGATACCTCAGCGGCACTAAACAGCTGGGGCGACAATATGGACCATGGTAATTTACAGATAATTCTCTTAAATTGTTGACTAAAATAATCATCAATTTATATGTGAGGGACATACATATATATTTACAACTATTAACTTATTTAGGTTTTATGACGTCACCTACTAGTGGTCCTCAATTGAACCAAACTGTGGTTTCGCCTCAACAACCACAAGCACCGCCTCAGCAACCACCACCACAGGTACAAGTACCAGTTGGTCAGCCCGAGTATTATAAACCAAAGTCTGACCAACCGCCAAGACCGTCACCGCTAATAAAACCGCTGGAGGGCGGGTATTATGATGTCGTATCATGGGCCGTTGTCTACCCGATTCATTTCATGTGTATAAAAACAATGCCCGATTGTAAAAGTGAGAAATACCGGAATTGGTATCCGTTCACGTTTTTACTATCGATGATTTGGATCTCATTCTACTCGTATATTATGGTTTGGATGATTACAATCATTGGTAAGTCATTACAAGCGTAGCAATTTTTATTAAAATGTATTTCGTAAAAGTTGTGTTCAACAATATTTATTTGATTGATAGGTAGCACTTTGGGGATTCCTGACACAGTAATGGGCCTTACGTTCGTAGCTGCAGGTGTATCTGTACCTGACGCACTCTCAAGTATAGCAGTCATTAAAGAAGGGTAAGTTATTAAAATAAATACAAAATAGACCCGTAAGTCCCAAATTAAGAAAGCTTTTAGTTACTAAACAAGTGTTGTTTGATTCAGTTATGGTGATATGGCCGTGTCGAACGCAGTCGGTTCGAATGTTTTCGATATTCTTATTTGCCTGGGATTACCCTGGTTCATTCAAACTGCTATTATCAAGCCAGGTTCACACGTTAACGTTATAAGCAAAGGTAAGTACGCTTAAAATGGATTTTGATATGTCTATGACTGTATAACAACTAACAAAAACCCTGATTACAGTTACGATTATAAATATATGAAACATATATGTTTGTTTTGTTACCAGGGCTAGTATACTCAACGTTATCGTTACTATCAACCGTTATATTTCTAGTAGTGGCTACGCATTTGAACGGTTGGAAACTGGATAAAAGGTACGGTATTATTTTAATGATTTGGTATTTGATATTCATCATATTTGCAAGTTTGTACGAATTAAATGTTTTCGGACAACTAAATCCACCAGAATGTTTGAGTCATTATTAAACACAAACTGAACTAAAAACCACATTTACACTGTCCAAAATTTCATTAGCTTCCAATACATTTTCAAAGTTATATACAAAGCGCTGATTTTTAAATATCTACAAATAGAAATACGTGTTCCAGTTTCAAGGTTTTGTTACATATTTAAACTATTTTACTGCTAGCACCTATTGAGGTTTAGTAGTTTGGAAATTATTGTAAATAAAATGAAATTTTGAACAGTGCCAAACATACATGAAAGGTCCAAAATGACCTATAATTGGACACAAAATGCATTGATTTTAGACGTCAAATCACTTAGTTTCTAGTTTACACAAATAGATAGATTAAATGTTCAAATCAAACGAAAAAAAAAATTTGCTTACGAATATTTCGGCGTTTGTGTATATACAACTTTAGAATCCAATCAAATTTTTGGTACTAATTTAAACTCAAATAAATCACGAATATTTTTATCAATATTGAATCGAACAAAAAATATATATTAGACTATATTTATTCATAAAATAAATCAGTACCAAACATTTAAAAAATAACGTTAATACAATTTGCTTATAGGTGTTGAATTATAAAAAAAATAAACCTAAAAAAAATCTATGTTCGTTTCATTAATATGAAATTAATTGATAAATAGCATAAATTTTATAGTAATTAACAAAAGATTCTATTTAATTTTGAATATATTAACACTAATGCCCAGACCAGATTAATAAATTTAGAAAGAAAAAAAGTTTAAATAATTAATGTATAAAATATTGCAATAGTTATTGAATAATATAAAGTAATTCGTGAGTTAATTAAATGTTCTATTTTAATAATTCCAAAGGCGCTATTATTCTTTTGCAATTAATTATTTTAATCAAATTAAGATAAAAAAAAAAAAAATTGTTGGTCTTATAAAAATCGTAGAAACGCGCCTTTGGATTATTTAAAATTTAATAACAGTTGAATGCGTTTCTCCATTGTTGACTTAAGACTAAAAATATTATGCAATACTCAAAAAAGACAGCAAATATACCAAATTTGAAAATTAACTTTTAAAAGTGATAAAGCGATAGAAAAGGGCTAATAATACACTCAAATGTATGGATTAGTTATCGTAAGTAAGCGAGGTTAATAGGAAATATTCGAAAATAATTATTAAATGTTATTTATTTATTTATTACTTAAGTTACTTAAAAAAGCATTTTTATAAAATGAAATGAATTCACTTAAATTTCTTTTTTACTACGTGTAATATAGCAACATTTAAATACTGAAAAGTCTACATTTAAACAAATACAAAATTGGTAATAAATATTTTCGGAAATTTCCTGAATTAAAATATAGATAAAATTTTAGAATAATTATCTTAAATAATAATCTAAATTATTTTTTAATAATTAAAACAAAACGTTATTATTAATTCAAATTTTCCAATATAAATATAAATTAATTTAAATAAATGTACAAAAAATAAATTATTTTAAGTCTGTATATTGAAATAATTTTCGCCCTTTAAGTACATTATAGACGTTACGCCACTGCCTAATTCAATTTTGCAAATAATTAATTGACAACATTCACAAATTTGCATTTATTATGCTATTTTAAAAGTGCAATATTCAAATTTAGCAAATTATTGCTTCTGTTTCAAATATATAACAATGATTATTTTAAAGTGTTTTTTGCACATTTTAACATAATCCGGTTTATTAAATACTAATTTCAGTATTAAATATTAATAAACGATATTAAAATTAGATGATAGAATCTTATTTGAAATTCAATCACAATACAAACAAATTCCAAGAAGTACTTACAATTTTTAAATAGAATCTTCAAAAATCTCTATTAATAGCACAATTTTTCAGTACTTATAACAGAAATAACTACAATTCCAACTGTCTAAACACTTCCTTTACCAAACAACTGATTGAGTTTCAAATATAAAATGCCAATTTAGCATGAAACGTAAGACAATAATTGAAAGCCTTAAATAATTAGATTAATTAATATTATACTAGCCCTTATTGCATATTCTGAACGAAAACTCAGTTGAACTTTCTTGACACTGCTTATAAAGTCAATTTCAACAATGAAATTAATAATTATAATCTTCCTAAATACAACTATCGATTTATGATAGTTATAAGAAAGTTAACTGAATTTTTGTTTAATCCTATCCTAATTAATAAATTTTAAAACAATTAGGACCATTTGAAAACCAACGAATATTAAAAAAAAAAATTAATTCGGTTTAGCCCTATAGAAAATAAATTAGATTTTAAGTTAAAGTCAATAAAATTTCACCTTTTAAAATAAATAATTTTGTTTAAATTATTTATAAAATGTATCTTTGTTTAATAATTTTCAGTTATTTTGATATAAAATGATGGAAATACGAAAAAAACCTATGACCTCTATTTTAAATGTGAAATACATAAACTATTCAGAACTTATTGAATATGATTTAAAACAATTATTCTTATATAGTAAACTATCAAAATATAAGCTAGTTAATTGATAGTTTAACCCTCCAATTAAGTATCTGGATAGTTTGTTGATTTATTTGCAGATTAAGATTGGGGTTTTGTACAATTGTTTTAGATTAGATCATTGGATAAGAAGTTGCTTATTCAGTGTTATGTAAATGCTTGTTACGTAAACATATATATATATATAACTAAAAATGTATACTGTTATTAGACTTTAAACATTTGTTCCTTCTTGCTGTTAATTATTGGTTTTAAAATTGTAAAATATACTTAGATTGGAAGTGCAAATAAAGTTTAAAATACAGTTGTTTTTAGTAGGCAAATATTTCATTCAAAATGCAAATGTATTTCAATTCTATCTCTGTTAGAAACACAACTTTATTTGCTTTTCTTAAAATGTAAAAAGCAGTTAGAGATCTTTAGTAGAGAGAGAGAGAGTAAAAATATGTTAAACAATTAGAACAGATTTTTATTATTGTTATAAGTTGTGGTTGTGAAATTATAAACAAACAAAAAAAGGAAACCCTGTTACTAAAAATGGCATTTGATGTTGACATTTTAGATGTGTATGTGAAGTTACAGTTCCATGGTGTACAAGAAAATGCATCAAACTGTATAGGAACTTCATTTTGAATTGTTTGTGAATGCACTTAAACAAATAGCAATTATATATATAAAAAAACATGTAAATGATGTAAATGCACTGGTGACTGTAATGTAAGTGTTTGAAAACTGATAAATAAAATGTTTACTCGAAAACCTGTTTATATTTGGCGGTATAATCGAACAATAAATGGCGCCAATTTGGTTCGGTGCCAAAAATATCGCTTACAACGCAAATATAAAATGTGCAACAACGTAGTGAATATTCAGATTTTATTAACGATTTTTGTCACCCTGGACTTTGATCTCAAAGTTTTACCAATCACAAGTAGTTGAAAACCATTCCGTGCAGAGTCATTTCGTTATCTGTTTTATTGTAAATCGTCTCAACGTTTCACTTCGCCAAAATTCTTGTAGTGCGCCGCATCGTTTTAAATCTGCTCTGTATAGTGTTTAAACAATTTGTAAGATGCAAGTGCACAGTCAAATTTTAGAACAGTTAAAGTGTAGTTTGTGTAACGGGTACTTGTCGTACGGCCCTATATTGATGCTGCCCAATGGGGATAGTATGTGTGGTAGGTGTTCAATCCCAGAGGGTCAGCTGGCGAAACGTGTCGCCCCATACGAACTCCTCGCGCTACAAATGGCATTCCCATGCCATTTCAAATCGGCTGGGTGTCCATATGCATGCCAATATATCCATATGGTCCATCACGAGAACGGTTGTAAGTATCGGCAATCAGTGTGTTTCGTGACCACAGATGATACATGCCAGTGGATCGGCACAGCGCACACACTGTTGCAGCATTGCATTGAACACCATCCGGGTTGTTTGTTACTGAATACGAGCGCTGTTCAGCATGACTTGAACGGGTCAAATACGCGTGCGTTCGTTCTAGATATGTACGAGATGATCTTTTTTATTTATATCGATGTTTGTTTGGTACATGGTAAGGTGTACCATAGTGTTCATATGTTTTTCCATTCTGAACAAGGGGAGTTTCAATATGAGTTGACTATTTTTAGTAAAAGTAAAAAGTTTAAAATCACAGACAAAGTGGATACTTTGCAAGGGTGTTTGAAACAGAATTCGTACGTTGTGACATTGGAGGAACTTTGTAAAGAGTTTGGAAGCTTACAAGATATTTTCTTTAATATTAATATTAAGAAAGTAGCACATCAATGTCACCGTATTCATTCTTTTCGAAACTTTAAGCTGGGTTATCTATATAGAGAATCCCATTGTTGAAACACCACAATTATTTCTTCTAATAATTGTCTGTCCGACATTGCTTCTTATACGTTTATATAATTTTTGTTTTTCTATTATTTATCTATGTATAATTTCTTTATTGGTTTTATTTAAAAAAAAAAACAGTTGAGAGATTCAATTCTGTATGTTGGTTCTAATTATTATTGTCAAATGTTTTTTAGTTCAGGGTATTTAATCAGTAACTAACTTTTAAACATTTTAAAAATTGAATTTTAAATTTGTATAGATTTAAATCCCAATTATGTCTATTTATGTCCTAAAACTTATGTATTTGCAACCTTATAACTAATTGTATGCGTGAAATTGTAGTCCATTGGTTACAATTTGTTTTGTTCTATTATCTGTTTTTTTTTTTTTTTTGTTATCTTTTAAGATAAAATGTTTCTAATCTGATATAAATAAGTATTCATAAAAATATTACTATGGCTATTTTATCTAAAAAAAATCCTCATATATCCTTGAACTCACAGGCGTTACCAAGGTAGTTTAATCAAAAACGCCTATTCTTTCAATTTTATTTATAGTTGTAGGCGTACACAACAGTATTAAAAAGGGCGCTCGATAATATAATTTTCTATTTATTTTGTAACTGATGGAATAACATTTGGTTATGCGTAGACCCCTCCCCCGGGTTTGTATATGTAAACGGGGATATAAATGTTTGTTCTGTTTGTATACTTTGGTTACCGCCTTGTGCTTTGAATGCGAGGCGTTACCAATTGCCACGGACCAATCAGGCCATAGGAGTTGTCGACCTTACTAAAATATGAAGATCACGACCAACGTAGTATGGAGGGCGTGTCGTTAAGTCTATATGCGTTTACATAAAAATAGCTTTAGCTCAGTTTAAACTCCTATTCTTTCTTTGTTTTCACGTTGGGTAGACAGAGCAAGAACATGAGTTTAAACTGAGATGAATGAGTTTTTATGTAAAAAGAATTAAACTAGATGAGGCACTCCATCTACTCATTTGATCTTAACTGTTTGAAGGTGCTTATTACATTTAACCTAACGAATTTGATTGCTAAATGGAACTAAATAATGAAACATTGGAACATTTAAAGTGTTGTGTCTGCAATGGATACCTATCTTGTGGACCAGTGTTTATACTGGCCAACGGGGACAACTTATGTGGCCGGTGCCCTGCACCAGAGAACAACTCACTACGCAATCAACCATACGAACACGTTGCTCAACAAATAAAATTCCCATGCATCTACAAACCTGACGGTTGTCCAAATACGTTATTGTTTCATCTGCTGAAGAGTCACGAACGTATTTGCAAGTACCGGCAGTCATCGTGTCTAGTATCCGAGCCAGGAACTTGCAACTGGATCGGTCCGACATTCAACTTCCTGGACCACTGCAATGAGTATCATCCGGAGACTGTGATGCAGAATCCACTAACTCTGATGTCGCACGATGTCACCAGGACAAACGTTCGTCGATTCGTGATGAACGCATTCGGTATGTTGTTTATTGTTTACGCGAAAGTGTGTCTAGATTCATATTACAGTGTGCATTCGTTGTTCTATTCAGAAGAATAATTCAATTTTAATATAGTTATTAATAATAAATATAAAAAATTTAGCCGTATTTGTAAAATATCCCCTTTGCAACTACGTGTAGATGAACATGATTTAGTGTTTAGTATCAAAGGTGTTTTGCGCGTTTTTGGCGGCTTTGACATTACTTCATTCCATATAACTATAAATCATAACATTTCGGTGACGACATTAAAAGCTTGTACGTTCTCAGGTTGTGTTTATAAGGACACAGTGAACGCGTTAGCGAAACATCAGAAGTATTTTTGTGAATTTAGTAAATGGTGTTATTTGTGCGATGAAAGAGTAACTCAATCGCGACTTTTGCATTTTCATGATCAACATTCTGATATACATGTACGACGGGTTGTAAATGAACAGTTTTGGGAATGTGCAACGTCACACGATAAAACATTATTATTTGCTAGTCCTATGGGGCTTTTACATTGTACACTAATTGTTGATAATGTCGGGTTTCTATTTTTTGTTCGGACACCGTTATCGAGTGATCAATTGAAATTCTATACTTGTACATTAGAAATATTAAATGATTCAACTCTTAAATGGAATTCGCTCATATTTAAAACAGTTTCTGAGAAAGGGGTTGATTTTAATCGGGACTGGGAATTATTTATTGATCGAGACACTTTTATAACAATTTACGTTCGTAAAAGCGATAACACATTTAATTTAAAGCTAGTTTTGGAACCTATACAATAGAGTTTTCAATCACGAATATGATTTACACCGTTTATTATAATTTGTACCGGTTAATAGTATTATAAATACTTTCGCGAGTTTAAGGTGATTTCAATGCTGAATTAAGCTCCTACATAGTTTAAATGATTAGCTGAGTTTACGGATGATTACTCAAAGTTTAGAGTATGGCGATATTTTATTTATTTTTGTTTATAATACTTACAACTTGGGAATATTTTATTTATTTTTGTTTATAATATTTATAAGTTACGAACATTATCACAATTTTTTACTTAGTAACGCAACAACAATAAATATCTACTATTTTTGTTAATTATTTATAAAAATGGTTGTTCTTATTAAAACGTCATCCATGCAGGTATATATGAAACGTTTCTGTATTCATGTTGTTCAAAATTCCAACATGGCGTAACGTACCGGTAATTACCGGGTCGCGGTAAATTATATTTTAAATAAATAACAATAATGCCATATATGGCTAAAATGAAATGATATATTGAATTTTCCGGGGACGCCTATGTGTAGTTGTAACGCAATTTACAAGCATTTAATTCTTGTTTTAATACGAGTACGTACGTCAAACTAGTATACAGGTGGACGCTGTTCGGAATAGTTTCTTTGTGCAATAAAATTATGTTTAATCTAAATAAATAACGTATAGTGAGTGTGTGTATCTGGAATCTATTCATGGTTCTAGGGTCCATTCTTGTTTGCGAAATATGTGAGTACATTTACAATTTAATCTTATTTGTGATGCTATCATGTATAACTATACTATAAGCACTATAACCTATAGAGTATTCAATGTTGCATCTGTCTAAAGCGTTATAGAATATCTCTTATTGATTGTATTTATCTATACAGCCCCTAATACATAAGTTTTTACGCCCCTATATCAGGATTTTTTAAAATAAATTTCCTGCTAAATACTTATCAGTGTTCTAAACTTAGCTTTATAATCCCCAAAAGTGACGACTGTGGCTTAGAAGTCTAACTCTATTCCCACTTTCTTTAATATGCGCCAAAAATTAAGGGGGTTTGATTCAAAATATTTCTAAAGTTGTGACTAAATTTGGAATTATAGGAATAGGGTAGAAAAAAAATTCTATTAAAAATTTGTACTTTGCAGTACATTTATTACTACTTTTTCAAAATAAAACAGTATACAAATTAGAATAAATGTGATTAATAATACCTATATAAACTACTAAAAAAATGAAAATAATATTAAAAAATGGTGTCTTTTAGAATTAAAATACAAGTCAACCATTATAGTTGTGCAGGTGGCTACAATCAAGTTATATTTACTGCGCAACCTGCAAGCTATACTGGTGAAACTGTAACAACAAATCGTTAGAAATTTGTTTAAACAATAACTACTTTTCATGTAACGCGGTCGGTGGGGTAATATACGCTAGTTAAATCGCGTAAATTGATACTTTGCAATTAGTAAATATAATTAGACAAATATTAAATAAATTAGCATATTTTAATATAAAATATTTGATGATAAAACCGCGCCATATGAACTAGATATAAAAACATTTTTTTAAAAATAATTCTAAACGATCCATTGTGATGATTGATCAATTTTGATCAAAACTAATGCAAATTATTAATCCGGTATATAAAATAGATAATATAACCTTTGATTTCTATGAAACAAATGTGAACATATATGTAATTGAACATAGGGATCTTATTTTTCTGTAGTTTGTAACAATAGTGATCGAATTATTTCTAGTTAGAAATAATTATTAAATTCAATTTTATTAACTAAAATAGTAATAGGGTTTTTAGTTAATAACAATTGGTTTAGTAAACAAATAAAATTTAAAAAATCAGAAGATGAAAAACAAATACAAATTATAACAGAAATTTTATTTATTTAATTGTCGATTTGGCGTAAAATATGACTTTGTATAAAAATATAATCAATTTGATAAAATCTGGTTCGAAAATTAATTTCGTCGGCGAACTAAATGAAAAAATCCCTCAAGTTTAGTTACTTATTGCTACATTCACACTGAATGAATAATATATATTACACTTTTACATAATAGAACACCATTTCTTCGGTTCTACATTAGATGCATCTGCATTCCCATATTTACCCACATCATCGTTTTGTGTAAATTTGTAAGCGGTTAATTTCGGAGTACTCGTCGGTATCTCCGAACTAACAGTTTTTGACTTAAAAGGGCTCGCAAAATAAGACAAAATCCCCGGACTTTCTTCGGTTTTAACCCGTTTGAAAACCTCCCGATGTTCTGCCTCCAGTTTTCGTTTAGTACTAACAGTTGGTGCTGGCGTAAGCGGCACATATTTCTTCACTCCATCACTCAAATCCCTTGTAGTTAAGTCAATATGTGATTTATACAAACGCGGTCTATAAGTTGTCTCAAAATCATTTCTCAATCCACGACGACCAGTCAAAGTGCGTAAAGTTGCTCCATACGATAACTCATGAGTTTTTTCGAGAAATGATGGACCGTTTAAGGTCGTATCTTCGAGATTCGATGTTGAAATATCGAAATTCGTATCGTTACGGGTGTAATTCACGAAAACACTGGCGTTTGTTGAGTCCAAGTCCGGTGATTTATCATCGCTCATTGAGGATGTATCGTTTTCTGAACTCTTCTCATCTGTTTCCGGTGGGGTGATTATCAATTCTGGTGCAGTTAGAAGACGTGTAACATTCACGCGTACTTCACTATGTACAATTTGAGCAACATCGTCGGTTTCGGCAGAGTAATCAATTAATTTCGGTGTTTTTGGCGTTGGTATATGTCGCGTTTGTGATCTTCGAGTAGCACACCGATTAATTACAGGCGATTTATCGATTTCTGAACTACGATCTGAGTTAGTCTCGGATGGGAATTCCAATTCGGGATCCTCCACATCCAATACCAGCGGTTCAAGTTCTTCGCTTTGGTCTTCAATGCTTTGTTGAGAATCAACTGATTTATCGTTGGTTTTGTCTATTACATCTGATTCCAGTTCGATTACTTCTGTGTGTGGTTCGATTGTGATTGTTTCTGGTTCTTTGGATGTGTCTTTTGTTTCTTCTGCATCGATTGTAATAACGCTTGTCGATTCTGTAGTGGTGATAGTAACATCTCCGTTCTCTTCAGTTGATTGGGACTGGATGTCAGGTTTTTCAGTGTCTGTGCTTATTGTAAATTTATTATCGTCACTTGCTTCGACTATTTCTTCTGTTTTCTTCTCGGTTTCCTCGTCGTTCGTGTTTATACGGCGTTGTCTTCGTTTACTGCTTTTCGAACTCATTTTACGCGAATTTGAATGCTTTGGTTTAGCCTGTAATCAAGTGTAAACAAAAATAATTTACATATTGATTAACTTTATAATTATTTATAACAAATGAATGTTTGTACAGTACAGACAAATATTGCAGTATATGTTTACAACTAGTGCAACAGTATTGTATTGCAGGCTAGTTTTTAAAAAAAATGCTTATTTATAGCTGTATTTTTCAATAACTATAATAAGCGCTAAGATGGAAATGGCGGGTGAGTTTTTATTTATATATATAATAAATAAATAGCAAAATTTAAAACAACGGATATATAATTTAGATAGTTCGACATTTTAACGAAGCTAATCTTATTTTGCGGTTTCCAATCGGGTCCCCATGATTATTTAATTTAGTTTAGTCAATTATATTTAGTATAATAAATAAATGTCTCATATTTTCTAGTAAAATACAGTTTTACAAGTTATAAAAATAATCCAATGCCAATAACGAGCTACTATTATTTCCGAAAGAAAATCATTTATAGATTAAATACAACAATCATTTAACCCAATCAAATTTTTAGATGCTCACAAAAGTACTGTACTGATATGATACATGAGATAAATTCAATGGAATAATTTAAACTTCATGGTTCATTAAAATTGCCCATCCCATAACGCAAAACGATTAAAGAATGCGATATTTGAGAGGGAAAAGCATGTACAGAAATAACAAAATTATAGTCCGATACTTTATAGAAAAAAGCAGACATTCCCAAACAAACTTAAAGGTTGGTTTACAGTAACGTATTTTATAAACGTTGCTTATTGTAATTGTGAACTCAAATGCTAACGGAAGTTTTGAGTTTAAGAAAATTAGAGTTCAGCTAACTATTAAATAAGATTTACTAGGAATACGATTAAGGATCAATAAGCGCTTTATCGAAATAACTTCTAATAAAGCTGTGTGTATATTTGCAGATTTGTTAATAATAACTCAATTACTTACGAAATAAAAATTATAGAAAACTCAGTAATAATAACGGTAATTAACTGCGCAAATACAAAATTGGCGTGTTAGTAACTTAAATGTTTGAGGGGCACTGTAAGTTTTAAAACGTGTTTAAAGTTTGGGTAACAAAGACAATCGCTAAAATATCAAATACAACACAAAAATAACAATCATATAAATTCGAATTAAATTGAAATTATAACGGATCAAATTGCATTAACGGTACTTTAAGTAACCGGTTTGTAAGTAAAAAATCTTAACCAAGAAATATGATCTCAAATCAAGCTTGTGATGTACTTAAAGTCCAAAACATTGAAACAATATTCCTTTATTTATTTCGCAATAACTACATAAATCAGAATATGATTTCAATTCAATTTAAATAACTTACCAATTAAAATATTTTACAATTAAACACAAACACTACGGCGTCCTTTCGGTGCACAACTATACAGTTACGCCAACTTTTATAAAAATCCACCAACTATAATTAAACTATCAAAACATAGTGAAAATTATAGGGAAAGTAAATAAATATTCAGTGTCTGACTAAAAATAAGATAAGTGTTGCTTGTTCCCAATCCAAAACGAAAATAAACTCAGGTATACAGGTGTGGTCTACTTATTTTTGTTTGGTTATCTTCGGGAGGTAATCCATACGCGCAACATTGTCACCGGAAACACAGTTAGAACTTTATTTATTTTAAATTAAATCTTGGGTTTTTATTTGTTTATATATAATTATTTGTTGATAATTCATGTTATTTATTAAATATTTAACGTTATCTACGATGTTTTGCTTAATTTAATTAATACAATATGTTAAGTTGGGAACACTGATTCTAGACCATGTATTTAATTTAAATTAAAGGCAACGTAAACTTGGATAAATCTATGTTATATGTTTAATTTATTTAGTAATTATTTTCGTTTGTTAGCAACATTAAGGAATGTTTTAAACTTATAGAATTAGAAATAGTTGCCACGGAAAATATATATTTACCGCTTATGTTGTAATGGTTTTAAATAATAAAATGAACTTACGGTTACTGTAGTTGCTATATAGTATATATATATACTGAAAATTTAGTAGAGGAAATGACATTTCAATAAAACAAAGGACAAATTGTTTAACTTAATAAGTATTTATTTATTTTTTACATAATTTTCAACGTGGAAATTGGCGATTTCTTTCAACAAAGGACTTCGATTTAAATAATTACTAATCAAAGCCCTTCTATAACATTTTAATAATGAAATATCAGATTCAGGCGGGTTCAAAAATTCTTGACGATCTAGTAGACTCTATTAACAAATTAAATATATTTGATGAGAATTTTTAGTTTTATCTATAAACAAAATTGAATTTATCATCGATTTTAAACATTTAAAATATACTAATTATTTTCTAAGGCCTAGATTAAAGTGTTGCTAACTTAATAAAATAATTACTAAATACACATTTCCTAATATATTTCTAAATTTAAAAGATATGTAATACCTCATTTTCATTGATAAATAACGTTTGTGCAACGCCGATATATTCAGACCATAACATCTTCCTCCATTTAATATTATGACGTTGTGCCAACGGCACCAATATGAAGTTCGCGAATAATTTATCACCATAACTCACACTCTGATATTGTTCTAGTAGTTGAGCGTAAAAATCTTGGAAATTATTCAATCCTAAAAATAAACTTTTAATTAATAAAATAATGCCGCATCCTTAGATCTATGATTAATTATTACGCACCTTGTATTTCATTATCAAAATTGATATCTTTAAAATTGTTAGGTTTCAATAAAACCTTGACACATAATTCGAGTAATTTTTTAATATCTGATTCTAAAAACGCCGAATTACTGCACAAAAACACGCAAGATAATCGGCAGAATCGATCTGTCGGACTTATTTGCGAAGCTAATTCAGGAAAATATGTTTCAAACATAAAAATCCATTGCAAACAACGGATTATTATTTTATTTTGTTTATTCTCATCAGTTAGCGTTTGTTCTGAATGCGTTGCGTATAATGCGACTAGCGGTAAAAACACCCAATCTACCGGTATTATATTACCGATTCGTATATCGAGTGTTAATGACGTCATTGATACATATGAATTCTTTAAAATAATTGAATTAGTTATAGTTCATTTATTTGTTTATTAAAACTTACCACTTTAAGCCCCATAACTTCAGAATAACAACCATAGATCTCCCCTAAAGATTGCAAAGAATTCGCAATAACATTTTCAGACTCCTCTAATCGCAAATTATCAATCAACATCTCATTCGGATAAAATTGCTTATTAAAAACAATATTTACTAATATGAAATCAATATCTATTTTCTGTTCAATTGTAAAAATGTTTAAACACTTCACTGCTAACTCATAAAAAAGTATTTGTTGCGATAGGTTTTGAAGCATAACAACACTTTTTAAAATGTTCATCAACAGTTGGCATTCGAGTCTGGTGAACCAGTTTGAAGTTAAGTAGAATGTTGAACGAGATTTTAGTTGCGTTAAATATTTGAGTATGTTTGGGTGTAGTAGGAATTTTAATTTTAGCTTTAAAAAAATGTTTATAGTAATTTAGTAATAAAAATCAATATGTAGAGCTTTTTACCTGGTTACTAGAAGTTTCAATATAATAAGAACATGCTGCTAGAAATGGTATACAACTTTTTGTTAATAAACAGGGTATAACGTGGTCAGACGTTGGCCACACTGCTGCTTCAACCGAACTGAAATTCGCGCTAGATTTGTTCGGTTCGTAGTCGCATAACAAATTCGAACTTAATCTAGAATTTAAATATATGTATGTAATCCAAGTCACATGGTGACATATTTATGATCTTGTTTAAATGTTGTAGTCCCAAATTAATGTTATATGTTTAAAAACGCACCTAATATCGCTTGTAATCATCTCAAATCCACTTGAATTTAGTAACAAATCCACATATTTTTCAACACAATCATCTTTTTGGATCGGGCTTGATTTAATAACATTGCTCACTGTTACTAACAATGAGGATATTATTTGTAATTTCCCACACTAAAAATATATAATATATTTTTTAAACCCTCTAACATTTATATTTATTAAACATTTAAGGTGTTTTGAAATCAAACTACTTTTGAAGTCCCATAAAATAAAAATTCTATAACACTATAAAGGCTTATAGCCACATACACAGTCGTATATTCTTTACAGTGCTTATAGCGCTTATAGATTTATATAGAATAGCAACTGAAACACTATTAAAATGTTTATACATATAAAATTAGATCTCACCTCAAATTTAGATAAATTAGACACTTGTGAACAGTATTTCACCACACATTGCATCAAAAGTGGCACAAAATTCGATATAAGATTACAATTAATAAGCGCAGCTTCAGCAACAATACTCATCAATGCTGAAAAATGAGTTTGTTTTGTATAAGTACTTTTGTCGTCAATACTGGTATTGCGAAAATGATAATCTAAAGATCGGATAAGATACTGTTGAACATCTCTAGAAAAGTATTAATTAAATTCACATATGAACACAACTAAAGGCTTTTGTTTACTAAATTTACTATATCTATTGAAATTACTTACTGGAAATTGTTGATTGCTAAATTATAATGTAACGCAACTGCTAGAAAATAATAAGATTCTATTTGTATTTTGACTCCAATAATATTTTCTCCTATATCATTCGAAATATAAGAGCGAATAGATTCCATTATATTATATCTAAAATGTTTTTAAATTCATTAGATAAATGTAAGTTAATTGTTTTATTATTTACTATACCTATTTATTAACTTTTGTGCGTAAATCTTACTTCTACAAGCAGTGATTCTCAAAAGCTTTAAAGCAGCTACTAATGGAATGCCATAGCAATAATCTTTAGTAACATCTGCAATTATTCAAAAATAAATTTGGATGTATTAAAAATATTTGATTTTTATTCAAAATTACGAACCTAATTTATATATTTTCGGTACGAAATATTTGATAATACTCGCAAATAAATCCTCACAATCCAAAACTTGTAATGATATCGATTGCGAATCTCGCATTAATCGTATTAACAATTCTAAACAATAAATGATTGTCTCTGTGGTTGGTTTAACAATATTAATTATATATCTGCAATTTTAAAATATAATAAATAATCAATATACGATATGGTTCAATAGGTAACAAATTTATGATCAATTTAATGCCTCCTCTTAATCATATATATATTTTAATTTTTGTTATTTACCTTATTCGTATTAAAATATCAGTACGCGCTAAACATTTGACCAGATCCATTTCTGAGAGTTGTTGATCGTTTATTTCATTCTCATCACCAGTGTTTTGAGCATTGTCGTTGTTTTCAATTGTGAGCATTGGTTGAGTGTGATTAGAACCAAAGCTTAATAAAGAGTCTAAACAAACTTCATCAATTTGATAGTAAAACAAATGATGCATTGCCTTGATGCTAGCGTTTAAAATTGCTGGTGTGTTGTCGTCTAAAGAAACACGGATTATAAAGAATATTTGCTCAATCGGTAATTCGATTATATTCTTATAAACCCCAGTTGAGTTTAGCGATAAGATGTTTGAGATTGTGTTTAGAGATAGGATCCGTTGTTGTTGTACATTTGATCTAGAATTAAAACAATCTGCAGTGTAATTGGTATTTATTTTTGACATAGTTGGCAACACTTGTTAAAGGTATAGTCATGAAATGTCATTGTATTGTAACCAGAGTTTTTCAACAAAATGACAGTGTAAAGTGTGTGAAATGAATAAGTGGTAAGTTTTAAACAATATTTAAACCGGAAGCTGAAAATGGCTTTACGTAAACTACCATTTTCGATTGGTTAATATTTAAATACTAACCTGCTCAGTGTAAACAGTTCTTTAAGAGTATAACCAGGCCTGCCTGGTTCTTCCCCGTGGTGATATAAAACTCGATTTTTCTCTGAAATCTCTGAATCAACGTACGGTAATAACCAACCAGAAAAATCAAACCTACTTAAATATATATTTTAATCATTTCTTATAATAGTTATATTTCCACAAATACATTACCTTGCTTCATAAGGTTGGTTATCCGCAAGTTTCTTTGGTATTTCAATATTTTGCATCCATTGAAACTTCTCCGTTTCGATTTGATTAAAGTTCATCCAATTTTCCGTGGTTGAATGTTCAATCATTTCATTGGCACTTTCGATATCTTCAACTTCTTTTCTTAGTTCTTCTAAAATCGGTTCAGAAACTTCCATTTTCTGATTTTCGGATTGTGTAGTTTGTTGTCGTTTAGATTTTAAAAACTTCACAACTTCCGGGTCTAAACTTTGTAATAACTTTCGTTGTTCGTCAAGAACCTCATCTTCGGACATTTGATTTAATTTTTCAACATTTTCTTTATGTATTTCTGCACTTATTTCACCTTTTACTAAATAACTACATGATGGTATATTTTGGTTTATTTTAGAAATATTCAATATTGAATTCTCATGTTTAAAAACTTCGTACTCAGTTTGCAGTTCATTTTGTTTCAATTTTTTATTCTGTTGCGAAAATAAACTACCTTTTGTATTATTTGATATGTTTTGTCTGCGTTTAGCTTGTGGAAATCCACCAGAAAATTTTATTTTATTTTCCTGCACTGGTTTAGAGATTAGTGTGTTTTTTTCGATAATGTCACCCAGTAAAAAAATCTCTGATTGTATTTTAACTTCTGATTCATTTTCGATTGGTTTTACCGTAGATTTATCTACAGTAATTCACAAATGGTTAAAACATTTCGTACACTTTAAACCTAAAATGTACATACTTTTTTGACAATTAACTAACGTTGCTGATGGTTTAAACTTATTTTTAAAAAACTCTTCTTGCAGTTTTAAAATATCGTCTTCAGTTTCACCGGGTTTAGGCCTTGTATTCATATTTCTAGATGCTTTTTAAATGTGTTTTAACAAACGTCTAATCATGTGTCAAACAATGCTTAAACAAGAGCAAATAGATATTTGTGTATACATTTTAAAATATAAGTCGTACTTAGATGTAATATAAACACACTTGAAGTTAATTGTTTGTTTATATTTTATTTAAGATCGTTTTATATATTATTATATACATCTCGGTGTATCAAAAAAAATTTAATAACAAAATTCATATTTGTTTTTATGAAATGTTAATAGTATACATAGAAAATAAACAAACGAATTGATATGATGAATTATTTATGTTAAATTATTAATAAAAGTAGCTATTATTTATTTAATTATATAAATAAATTGAAACACTGAAATATATATATATGTATATACAATTGTTTACATTTGTTTGATGGACAAATCGATTTGTAATTATAAATAAATGATTTAATAGTTTTCGAAACTAATTGATTTATTTTCAGATTTATCATGATTTTTCTGTCGTTTCCGAAGACAGTGGGAACTGTAATATTTTCGAGTTTATTTCGGAAATGCAAAAATATAGAAAATTATAGAAACATATCAACATTTAATGTATTTATGCAAAAGAAAAGTAATGACGATATTTTTGAAAGCATTGAATTGGACACCGCTGAAAATAGGTAAGAAAACTGTATTAAATATTATTTTATGTATTGTTTAAATAGTTTAAAATATAGCTACAAAAATCCCTAAAAAAATGCTTTTTAAAACTTCTGTTGTAATATTTGAGTTACAAAGCGCATATAATAGTTTGTGACGTCATGATTTACATAATAAATTAATATTATCACAATATATAGTTAATAAATTGTTTAAATTTTTTAGAGAATATGAGCAACTTGTTGAAAAAGTGTTCGTATCCAAAGAGCAATCTTGTTTCATAATAAGTCCATATATAAAATGGGGCCCGAAGAAAAAAGTAGGAACTTCACCACAAAACGACCTTATCGAAGCTGAATCTTTAGTAAACACACTCACAGGCTGGTCCGTGTGTGACAAAACTATAATTCCCCTAGAGAGTTTCGATAAAAAAACAATTTTCGGGTCCGGAACTTTAGAGAAACTAACACAGAAAATCCGTAGCAATCACAAAATTACCGCTGTTTTTATCAACCTAGGCACACTAAGAAATAATCAAATCAACGAATTAGAACTAACTTTCGGGGTTCAAATATTAGACCGCTACAAAATAGTAATGCAAATTTTAAAACAACACGCAATCAGCAAACATGCGAAATTACAAGTAGCTTTAGCGGAAATACCGTACTTAAGATCGCGTTTGAAATATATTGACATCGGGTCTAGTCATAATTGGCAGGTTAAAGATAAAATGTTAGCGGAAAGGGAGGTGAAATTGAAAAAGGCTTTAAAAAAACTTAGGAGCCATAGAGAATTGTTACGGAATAAACGGAAAGATTTAAGTTTACCTATTGTTGCTGTCGTCGGGTATACAAATGTAGGAAAAACTTCATTGATTAAATGTTTAACCGGTGATAAAAATCTCCAACCGAAAAATCAACTTTTCGCAACTCTAGACGTAACTGTGCATTCTGGTCTGTTACCGTCGAAGTTACAAGTTTTATATATTGATACTGTTGGTTTTATTTCGGATATTCCCATGGATTTGATCGAGTGTTTCATTGCTACTCTAGAAGACGCCATGTTGGCAGTAAGTATTACTTTTATATTTATATTAAACATACATTTACAAATAGCACCTGTAGATATGTTAGAATTGTACTTTCTCAGAACGCCTATTCTGTTTTTGCTCTGTAACTTACAGATTATTTCAATTTTTTATAAATATATGAATAGAATTTAAAGAGCGCCTATAAAACTTTAAAGTCTTATGCTAAGAAGCTTTTTTATATTTTATAGTATTTCTGTGAATCTCTATAAGCTATATATTTGTATACATGATATATATAGTAAATTAGTCTCTGTAGTAGTTATAGATTTCATATTTAGGAAGCTTGATAGATCTATACATATGCTCATATGTTACTACATTTTTCTGTATATCTCTGTAGGTTACAGATCCTATTATATAAAGGTTATGATTAATCAAAATGTAGGAAGACCTGTTTATGTTTTTATAATTACTATGGCCAGTGACGTCATATAGCGCATTCTAGTTATATAAATAATCAATTTGTTTAAATAGGATACAATTATTCACGTGAATGATGTTTCAAATGAAGATGTTTTATTTCAACGAAAACATGTTGATTCAACACTGGAATCCCTAGCGAAGAAAGTTGAAAATGAAGACTTATTAAATAAGATCATATCTGTAGGAAACAAATCAGATATCGCCGAAAATATACCAGAAGTAATATCGAAAGATTCGATATTAGTTTCGGCGAAAACTATGAATGGTTAGTTCAGTTGTTGACTATGATTTAAATTGTAAACTTATTTAATATCATATATTAATATTTTGACAGGTATTGATTTATTGCAAGAAAAAATCGAATCGATGATTCTAAAAACTACTGGGCGACAAACTGTAATTTTTAGAATACCGAACGGTGGGGACGAAATGAGGTATTTATTGTTTATAATAATTAGTTTTATGTTTTTCTTGCTTGTATTTTCTTTTTCAGATGGTTATTCAAGAATGCAACTGTGACCGAACAACAAGAAGATGTTAACAATAGCCAATTTCAATTCCTTCAATTAATTATAACTGAAGCAAAACTTAAACAATTTTATGTACATTTTGTAGCAAAAAAATAAACAACATATATTTTCTTCATAAAAATAAGTCTTCAGAACATATAACGTGGAAAACCCTGTTTTTTTATATGAAACTTTGCTTGTTTTGAGTCAAATTTATTATTTGTGTAAGGTTTTCATACTCCGACGATTGACCCAGCTGCCGCTACATTTGAGGGGACCTAATTCAAGAACAACTTCTAATTGGATCGACTCTATGTGGCTCCGCGAGATTCAAGATGTAAACATGGACCAACGAATACATTCGTTGAAGATGGAGCCCATAAAAAAGTATGTCATCTCAGTTAAGGAACAATAGTTCAACGTTAGTCAATTTGTTGATATCTACAGCGGCAAACACTTAATTTATGCTTGTCCCCCCAATTCTACTTTACTTGCTTATTAAATAAATACATAGTTAAGTTGTTTATATTCAAATTGTTTATTATTAAATTGTTATAGATAGTTTATTAATCTATTTTTAATATTTTTGTAAATTGAAGTCTAAAATCGATTATTGTTAATAATTACTGCTTTTGTATATAGTTATGTTTATATTATATATATTAATAATGTATTTGTATATATATATTGTATATTTGTTAATATAAGTGGAAATAATTTATTGTTTTAGTATTTAAGTTGTTCAATTTAAAACAATGTAACCTTTAAATATGTTTAACAACATGTTTCAATTAAATATACCACCTATGAACAATACACAATACGATAGTTAGCAAAAATCAATACTCTAAAAAGATAGGTAAATCATTTTAGTTAGACAACATGTTGTACACGATGAGAAAATGTTTGGTTTCGTTTTGAATGCCGCCAAGAAAAAATGTGCCATTCGCTTTGACTGACATCTTACAATGAACATTGAACTGCATTATAGAGTCTTTATTGTGACGTCACATCTAATTTTTGTTTCATTTTGAATGCCGCCAAAAAATAGAGTCTTTACTGTGACGTCACGATATGACGTCATTTTTCGACCCTTTTCAATTCCTGTTATCCGGATACCAAATCGCTATTTCGCGTTTTTGAACTCAAAAACAGAAATGTTTGAAGTGACGTCACATATATATAAATTGTTTTTATGCTTTTTAGGGGCCTTGCTGCCAACTATTGGATTGTTTGTTGTTCTTATATGGTATAACTAATTAAAACACATTGTTTGTGTACATTATCAACGTACTTATACGCTGTATTCTTTAAATAAAGCAGTTGATTGTTTTTAGATGGTATATATAATTTGTTAATATGTTTTTAGGAGCATTATTGCTACCTATTTCATTGTTTATTGTTCGTATATTGCATATAATACATATAAAATAAATATAAGTCTTTTTGTAAGAGCTGTTTCTAAGGGACCTACCTATAAATGTTGGCGGCGTCTCCCTCGCCACTGACGGCCAGCTTATATGCACCTCCCGTCTATATATATTAATCATATGTGTTGGTACATGTATAAATAATAAAGAAAATAAATTGTTATTCTAATATTTATATTGTTTTATTTAAGAAAACCTCATTTACAATTGTTTTACAGAGTATATACAACAAATTACAATTAAATATAACATTTAAAAACAATAAACAGCTATATTTAAACAATGCACCGTATAAGTACATTGATTATGTACATACCCAAATGGTGCGTTTCAATTAATTATACCATATAATAACAATAAACAATCTAATAGTTAGCAGCAATGCCCCTATAAAGCATAAAAAAAATTTATATATATGCGACGTCACTTCAAACTTATCTGTTTTTGAGTTCAAAAACGCAAACTAGCGATTTGGTAGCCGGGTAACAGGAATTGAAAAGGGTCAAGAAATGACGTCACAGAGAAGACTCTATTTTTTTGGCGGCATTCAAAATGAAACCAAAATTAGATGTGACGTCACCAAAAAGACTCTATAATGCAGTTCAATGTTAACCGTAAGATGTCAGTGAAAGCGAATGGCACATTTTTTCTTGGCGGCATTCAAAACGAAACCAAACATTTTCTCATCAACGTGCACTACATATTGTCTAACCAAATTATTTACCTATCTTTTTTAGAGTATTGATTTTTGCTAACTATCGTATTGTGTAATGTTCATAGGTGGTATATTTAATTGAAACATGTTGTTAAACATATTTAAAGAATACATTGTTTAAATTTAACAACATAAATACTAAAACAATAAATGATTTCCAATTTTATTAATAAATACACAATAATATATGTACGAATAGTCAAATATATTATTAATATATATTTTTGCAAAGTTTATGAGCTGTTTTAATGTATTTTCAATAGAAATAGCTCTTGCAAAAACATATTAACAATATAACGTAACATAAACGTTCAAATATTTGCAATTTAGACTAAATATATTGTTTTACATACATATTCACTTACATTCTTATTAATTAATTTAAAAACAAAATAATCATATGTAATTACATGAGAAAACTAAACAAATAGAAGTTGATAAAGAACAAAGTATTACACAAGTAAAAAAGTCAAACAATAATATTACAACTTACAAAAATAGCACTTAACTAATAGAATCTAAATAAATCAATGAGCCATTAGCATATCTGATGTATCATTTGACACGCGTTGCGAAGTCTCCAAATATTTATTGAACACTTTCTTCAGCTCGTTATGTTCCTACAACAACAAAAAAAGCATCATTAATTTCTACACCCCTGAAACATCTTGAAGTGTTAAAAAATACCACAGAAGTCAATGAAACGCTCAACGCTCACGTTTAAATGTTTAAAAAAATCAAATGATATACTCACAATTTTGTATTCTTTGTATTTTTCTTTTTTACTAAGTCCCTCGAGAATATTCATCAGTTTTTCTATGTTGTATATAGGTATATATTGTGCAGGTGCCCCGGCGACCAATGGGAATTCAATATCGAAGTATTCTCGTCCCTGTCCAAGCGCTGCCCATAGATACTCTCGTGCGTAAGTCGCTGCGTCCATGATACGACCATTATTCTGTAATAGACGAAGTAACTCAGCTGAGTTTCGTTTCTGAAAATATAATTATAATTAATTTAAAGACTCTATAAAATTATAATTAGATTAGTACATGTGATATTACATAAAGATCCCTAATTGTTGCTAAAGTAATATAAATTATTTAATATGAATAAATTTCGCTTACTTTATATGATGTGGTAAGCCAATACGGTAAATGTTTGCCCAAAATAATTAATTTTCTAGTGACTACTTTGTGGATTGAGGACATTTTCGCTTCTTCGTATTCTTCTAGTAACATTTGTAAGAGATCCCAGCAAACTGTTGCTGGACTACTGTCTACCATGGCTAAATCTAAAACAAACAAACAAACAACCATAAATTGTACAGCTTCATACACATAGACACACAAGTTACATCGAAAGATGTTAAGTGCAGTGTGTAGATAGAGCATTATTTAATTACCTGTTAGATCATTTTCAACAAGCCAATTCCACGCGTTTGGATTTTCATTTCCTGTCAATTGAACACACATTTTCGTCAAGTTTTCAAAAACATTATCGTACGGCAATTTGAACGTTTTACATAGCGCTAGGGCATACTTAAATATACCCATATTTGTAAGCATTATCACCAACTCATTTGGACCTAAAATGGAATTATATTTACTTCCATACAACAGTAACTAAATTAAATATATTAATTACTTACTTGTGAATTGATTAGCTAATGTATTAACATTACATCTTGCTAACCGTAACCGAGCACTAGCGACTTCAAATTCTTTTCGAATACTGTCTAAATCCATTGGTTTTATATCGCGAGTGATTCTATAGACTTCAGGTTCCTAAAAGATATTTAATAAAAATGTTATTCATCAATACATGACGATATACAACAAGGACTAGTGACGTCACGTGCTGCATTTGTTAATTCCTCACGAAAATAGACTTTAAATAATTGATTATTAGGTAAAATGACTTACTGTATCACTGCCTGCCAATGCCGGAAAACGAAACACATCTTCTTCTTCGCCGGGGTCCACCGGGCGTATAACCCATTGTTGTGAACTATCTAACAAATACAGACAATTCAAACAAGTCAAATAACATTTGACTTGTTGTTCTAACGAATCAACAGTATTGTGTTGCCCCAAACGATATGCTTGTTCATACATTGCTGTCGCAGCTATAAATCATAGTAATTAATTGAAATAATGAACAAATATGGTTTTGATACCGCTTACCTAATCGCATGTTACCTCTTCCGACTTCATACGAGTATAAAAAATCGTAATAGACATTTCGTACGCTATCACAAGCTCTGGCGCGGGCTACAACTATATTCGTGAAGGTTTCTACCATATCAACATACGGGAACGATATTAGAATACTCAGCAATTTCGAATCTAATAACGTCTTCACTAGATCTCTAAGGTTGTCTTCACGCCGTTCCTTATCCGGGTTCGCTATCAAAGAATCGTAAGCTTCTTGAAAATGTCCCAAAGCCAAATGGTGAACGAACATCACCGAATGTAATGTTGCCTAGACAATATAAATTAATACTTGAGAGTCCTAAATAAAATCAATTATATATTTACTATATGTGGATCGTTTGAATCCGCAGCGCTTAGAGCAGTTCTAGCAACATCTATTGCGCAGTCTCTAGCTCCGAATAGCTCAAATAGTTGAATAACCTAAAGAAATAAACCAGAACTTGTTAATAAATTGTTTTATTAGCGATGTTGCGGTTTGGTACTTTTAAGTGGTAATTGACTAGTGCTTTTGCGTCATTGTCTTCATCAGTTCCTAGGATTCGTTCCGCTAAAAATCGTTCTAGAAATATTCCTTTCGATGAATTTAGGAATAAATTTTTAGCTTTGTATCTCTCGCCACTATTTAATAAAGCAGCACCAAGTACGAAATTCCCTAAAGGTGTACAAACAATTAATACATTTATAATCATTTTTTGGGTTGTCAAAAATTATAAAACATATTCACATTTAATGCGAATATTTTCGTACTTACTTGAACAATTATTCCATTCACACCATGGTTTCAACAGTCGAACATATTGTTGCAAAAGTAAATGTTGACCACTCGCAAGTAACCATTCACCAAGAATAAATTCACCACTCACAGCCCAACTATTTATATATAAATATATAAAATATATTAAAGAAACTATTTTAAAAAAAAATATAAACAACAAATATTTCATTCAAAGTCAGTCTATAATTTAATTTAAAATTACTGTTTATATAAAATATTTGAATATTTTATATAATTATTAATTTTAAATCATAATATGTTATGTAAAGGATACACTAGTTGACCGAGATGCCCGACGTAATCCAAGAGGGACGAATGCCAGTGCGGTAATAATTCTGCGTCAGGAGAATTAATTGCGAACTCGTTATGCGCTTGTGTACCACCAGTTGAAGAAGCAAACAGTTGAATCAACGTCATCAATTGTTTGTTTTTTGTTTTCAAATTGAACACTGGTGCCAATTTCAACGGAGCTAATCTTTGAGCACTGTCATCTCTAACAAGAAACAATAATAAATAATATATTTTAGTATTATTTATATAATCAAAGAAATTTGTTTAAAACTACTGATATAATTGTTGTTTAAGTGTTATTACACACCTGCGATAGTAAAATAACTTGCGATAATAAAATAACTTACGATAACGTCGTTTGGATAACTGGTTGTTCACAAATCCACAAAACAACATAATACGCTTGCATAAAAACAACTGTATCCGGCATACACACAGAGCGTATCGCTTCTAAAACACCCCAATCCAATTCACGACGCTCCAACAAGATATTTTGTAGCAACAATAAATTGCGACAAATAGAAAACCTAAAACACAATTTTAAATCAACAAAACCATAAAGAAATCCAAACACACAATGCAATTTACCGAACTATAGATTGTTGATGTAAACATTCTGACGTCACGGACACCCCTAGCTCTGAACTGAATAAATGATTAATTGATGATTGTACACGTGATCGATTCGCATCAACTTGACGCGATTTATTTGTGCTTTCCATTCGTAACATTTCAAGTAATAAATGCATTGTTTGGTACAAGTCGGTACAATTTGATAATGTTTGCGAAAATGTCCATAGGAATTGGGGTGATAGAATCTGTTTTTAAATATATATATATATATATATATATATATATATATATATATATATAATTAGTTTATAAATAAGCGGAAAAGAAGTAAAGGTACATACAGGTGTATCTGAACCAGCCATTAAATCAATTACTAATTCCGACATGACCCTATCGGGTGAACGGAGTTGGCACAGCTCTTTTTCAATGCTGTATTTGAATTCTTCATTTAGCTGTTGTTCCAGTGTTACCAATACACTCATTAGTCGAATTAAATCAGAGCATACATCAATGTCTATTCAAAAAATATATTATATATCATTTAGCCCTTCCCATCAATCTACACCATACAAATTGTCCCTACCTTGAGATAATTGCGCATGATTCATATGTTGGAACTGTTCAACGGTTGTAGATTCTGAGCACAGCATCATCTGTTCAAGTGGATCTAGTGGCCGCAGGAATGAATACATAGATTTTTTTAACAAAACAACCCCAGATACAGCTGGTAATAAGAGTAATCCAAGTGGCTTGGTACCGGCGGCGTGATACTGAACACAACACGAGTAGAAATTCGACCAACATCTAAAGAAAAGAAATATTACCTGTATTTAATTAATTGCGGCACAAACATTTATTAAATGCATAACATATTAATATTAATGTAAATCAACTGAGAATCATTTAAAATATATTTTAGTACCTGTTTGTAATTTCTATATACTCTTCAACAGAAACTTCATATTCTTGAGCTTCCGTTTGAATTTCTTGTTCAACAGCCATACACACTCTTTCTTTCAGCACTGCAGCTGAAAGATTTACATCACTGAACGTTGCTGATCTTTTATAAATCTGAAACAATACCAAAAACATTTAACATAAAAGGTGCTCTTAAAATAACAGCAAGGAAAATTATTATTAAGTTTGTTAATATATTTAATATAAAACTCACACTTAAAGCTTTTGTGATGACATGTAATGGAAATCGTCCTGGATGGAAAATAAAACTAACATAAGCTTGTCGAGGATCAATGCCGGGATCTGAGCTGACATATTCTGGATCCAGTGGCGGGTTTAAGATCGCTGGAATCCAACACGTTCCAGATTGGCTGTTTAAGCGAGCGCAGTTCACATAACATTCACCTAGTAATAAAAATTAATTAATTACATATTCAATTAGGTGAATGTGTTAATGTACCATCAATTCCTCTCCAGACACTCCATAACCTTTTGTTGTCCAGAGAAAAGTCCATAAGGTCTTGCTACAATATAAGATTTAATTATATAATGAATATGATTTACGATTTGTTTATATTTTATAGTAAACTTACATCATTTGAGTATAATGTACAGATTCGTACAATTTTAAAGACTCCATTTTGTATGGTGGGGCGCAAAATGTGAAATTGACACTCGTGAGCAAAACTTAAAAATACTGCTAGGGTAAAATCGGAATCATTGCTGTCGACAGATTTGCGCAAAATGTGACTTTGAGCTGAAATACAATTTGTTCTCAATAGGAAAAGCTATTCATTACTATAACTTACCACCCTGGACATGTACACTTCCGGTGTCAGCTGTATCCGCTAAAACATCACTAACCGCAATATACTGCCCCTTCAAGCATGACCAGATTCTTAAGTTACCATCCCTGCATAGAGAGATCGCATAAATCTCTAATCCAAGCGAATGAAGCACAATACTAACAGCTACATGTCCATCGCTATTTTTACCACTGTTTAAAACACTTTTAGTTAATAACCCACAATAATACATCGACTGGCAATAAATACCGTAAAGCCCCAGCGATACCAGATAAAAATCTGGGCATAATCGTCTCTTGTTTTAATTCGGTTAGCGTACATTGTCCCGTAAACGAGTGTCGTACAAGTAATAATTCACCGGTAGGGTAGCCGAAAACAAAGATGCCCTCCTCTTGCTCGATATTCAAGAATGACGCAGCCACATGAGGTAAAACTGAATCTAGATTTAATTATATAGGCATAAAACACATTTTATTATACTGGCGTATGAAAGTTTGAACATATATAGACTTACTGGTTGTATGCGAATTATTAACGACGTGAAATGTCGATGGATCACTAACGGCTATAGAGGAAATATCAGAAAATATTGACGGAACTGCTAGATCAGGATGTGATCCTAATAACTCGTCCTATAAATATATTTTACCTCAATTTAAAATAACTGTACTAAAATGTATCATATACTTTTTAAATAAAGTTTAAAAAAAAACATACTTGTTTGTGAATTTGATCAGGATGATTAAAAACCAACCGGTGAACACTACAAACGGTTGGTACTAAAATAATAACCGAACCATAAAACTCATGAATGGTTATCCCATCTAAAACCGGTGTATCCGTAAATCGGAATCGCACCCGGTTCCCAGATAAATTAACATCTAAACTCTGTTCAATAAGCTCTAAAACATCATTGCTGATGCGCCAATAAATAAATCGATTTCTCGTATAATGTTTCGACGCATTCTTATAACAATATCCATTCGCTCTTTCAGGCACTTTAATATCTTGTAAAGTACTTTGAGTACCGCCTGAAAATATAACCTTACAATTAGGACGCGTGTGTTTTCATAAAATTACTGTAATTACCTGTATTTAACGTGAACTCTTTCCATTTCTCTGGAATTGTTTGATCAGGAATTACTTCCCGATAACTCAATGAGAAATCACTCATAATTAAGTTGTAATATATAAACAAATTCACCGTTTTCAAACTTAACTCAAAGCGGGTTGAAATATTTCCAGTGTTACCAGCTGTAGTAGAAATAAATTTTGAGTAAGAAAAAAATCATTGGCGTCGAAATTTGTAAATTCTCATTATTTATTGTTGTTTAAGTAATTCGAATTACTTAAACATAACAATAAATAATGGGAAGGCAGTATATATAAATAATCGCTAATTAGTAATAGCGCTGTTAGATTAGTTAGATGAAGTGTAAATGTTGTCCTTTTAAAATAGTGAACGCCAATGTTCAATTTGTTATTAAAATATTTAATCCTACTTAAAGTTCAAGTAGTTTTATTCGTTTATATAGACACATTATTTTAAACTGTTGCTAACCATAGCGATCTTGGTCAAACATTAATCTGACAGTAGATAGTGTTTGGTTACAAAACACTTGACAGGACCCAAAAAGTTTTTAAACAACAACAACTATTATGAATATTTTAAATAATATAAACAAAATCTAGGAATTATCGCAACATGTCAACCTATTACAATACATTTGATTTTGATAAAGTTTGTAGAACCTGCTTGTCAACTGACGAATTAAAACCATTATGCAGTAATACTTCTACAGATGTTTGTTTGGTTGAAATGTTAATGTTATGTACATTTGTTGAAGTAAGTTAATTTTAATAGCTATATTTGATTTGCTTAGAACTTGCTGTACCAGTGAACCCAGCATTCTATGCTACGCCTTCAAAGCTCCGCCCTATCTGCGCCTCCTACTTCATCTGAGTCCCGCCCATTAAAACCATTTGTTTTTAGGTAATGCTCATTGGTGTTATAGTTTAATTTAAATACTGATTGGCTAGCTAGTTAGAGCACTTATTTGAATATATCCAGTTTTGTTTTAGTATCATGAAGAAGATGATTTACCAGGACAAATTTGTCAAAATTGTATTGAACAAATTAAAGAATCATACAATTTTGCACTAAAATGCCAAGAATCGGAAGAAAAGTTACGATTAAGTTTAATAAATAGTGAGAATAAACAATCAAATAATAAAATGCTAAATGCTAAAAAACCAGCAACGTTGTCTAAAAAAACTAGCAATAAATGTTCAAATAATGAAACTAAAATATCGAAAATTAAAAACAATCAAAATATGGAAAACTGTGAACTATCAAACATTGATTCGATAACTGAAAACGACCAAACCGCGGTATCAAATATTGAAAACTACCACAGTGAACTATCAAATGATGAAAAGTATATTAGTGATGAACTATCAAATAGTGAAGGTATCGTAAGAAAGAGGAAAACAAGAAAATTAACAAAAACAGTTAAGAAAAAAGTTATACAAAAACCTGCATACGAGTGTAAAAAATGCAATATAAAATTTTCAACTTATACATTATTATTAGATCATTATCGAAAAATAAAACATAAAAACATGAAACAAGCTTGTAAAATCTGCTCGAAATTATACACGCCAAAATTTCTGAAACAGCATTTAAGGCGGCACGCTAATTTGAAGTATAAATGCGAGTTGTGCGACAAAGAATTTACGACAACATCGAATTTATGGCGTCATAAGAAGCTCCATGAAGTTAGCGTCGATGAGAAGCCGTACAAGTGTGACGTGTGCACTGCTGGGTTTACACAGTCGTACGCGTTGAAAGAACATCGCCGTATTCACACCGGCGAAAAACCATTCGTATGTGATATTTGCGGGAAATCATTCCGGAAAACCATGCAGTTAAAAATACATTCAAACATACATTGCCGAAAAGGTAAGTCTTTATATGTACCAACCGGAAGTGATAAGTTTACTTGAACCCGTTTTAAGTTGTTTATTTTATGAAAATTCAGGCACAACTAAACCAAAAACCGCAACTGATGCTCAAATTCAAAAACACTATCAGTGTGACAATTGCGAAAAAAGCTTCGACACCAAACCACTGTTGAAGCAACACCAATTGATACACGGCGAGAAGAAGTTCTTGTGCAGTGAATGCGGCCGCCGTTTCTACAGTTTGCGGTCGTTGCAAATGCACGCACAACTTCACAGCAATGTGAAACCATACACATGTCCATTATGTGAGAAATCGTTTCGCTACCTTGGCGCGTTGCAGCGGCACCAATTGGTGCACACTGGCGAAAGACCGTACGCCTGTACACTGTGTGGTCGATCTTTTAAACAACAAACACATCTGAAGTTCCATATGCGCACTCACACCGGTGAACGGCCGCATGTGTGTTCTGTTTGCGGCAAATCGTTCGCGTTAAACGGAAATTTGACTGTACATATGCGAATGCACACGGGCGAAATGCCGTACACGTGTACGGTGTGCGGCAAAGGGTTTCATGATTCTAGTTCGATGAAGAAACATAAAAAAGGACATGGTGAACAAGATGTTTAGTTTTTAAATTATGTACAAAGCTTATTTAGATTATAATTTGTAATAAATTAATTTCAAATAAATATTTAATGTATACTTTAGTAATATTTCGATATGATATTTATATTCTACGCACAGTCGATACAATACTTATAAGATATAGGGAATGAAGTATGAAAATCAATTTTAATTTCTCCGTATGGTAACACTTATTTCAAACCGTTTTATTCATATACACGTAGTAATGTCAAACTGTAGATGCAAGCTTAGTGGTCCTGATTTAGCATTGTTGTTACTACTTATTATTATTTGGGGTTGTAGTTTTAATTTACTAACATATTTCTACAGTTTAAAGTAGAATACAAAATGTCAAACAGTTCTACTTTAAACGAATTAGATTTTTTCAAAATATGCCGAATATGTATGTCAACTGGGGCAATGAAACCGTTGTATGACGATTGTGAAACAGAGTTGTGTTTACTTGAAAAATTAATGCAATGCACATTTGTAGAGGTGAATTTTCTTTGCAATAATTAATTCAATATTTGAACATGTGCAATATTAAATGTTGCGAACCATTTAGCTTTTAATATAATTCATAGCGACTAATCACAATTTATTGTCTTAATTAAACTAATAACAAGCAACATTGAGCATGAAAACAAATATATGCTAGACTAGTCGCAATTATATACTATAAACACTATTAATAATAAGTTTTATAACTATATATATATATATATATATATATATATATATATATATATATATATATATATATATATATATATACATATTTCTAGTTTTTCTACAACGATGGTTTACCGACACAAATTTGCGAAAACTGTATCGCCGAAATAGATCGTTCGTACAAATTCGCATTGAAATGCGAAGAATCCGATCAGAAATTGCGGAATCACTTACAAGAACTGGTGAAACGAACAAAGGAGATTGATCATTATTTTCATGAGTACACGTTTAAGAAACAAACGAAGAAGAAATTTAAAAAATACAATATTAAAGATGCGATTAAAATAGTCAAGAAAAGCAAATCTAAATCAAAACATCTACCAATCATATATAATACAGAGCAAATATGTGATATTGAATATGAGATACGAGATTTTTCAAATATAGATAGTATGTTGAAAAATCCTAAAAAATATAAAAACACGAAAGAAAAATGTCTTATTGACGACACAGATTTAAATAATCGAATTAAACAAGGATTTGTTGATCATGAAATTGATTTTGTTTCGAATGATCTTGAAGTTAGTTACGGATCAAAAATAATTAATAGGGATTTGTTACATTTCGATATTGTTGATAATGATGATGCATTACCAATCAACATCAGAGAATCTCCAGGGTTTTTATCAAATACAAAGCAACAATTAAATAACAAAACACAAAAACAAAGAACTTCAGTTTTGCGTAATGGTAACACAAATGCGCCTAGTACACATGAGCAATGTGAAGTTAGTCATAAATTGACAATTTTGAATAAGGATATGTTAGTAAATACTTTATCTGAAAATTTACTTGCTGATCCTTTACAAATCCAAGAAAATCAAAATGAATCAACATTTAAAAATAATTTAAATCAACATGCCTCAACAAAATTGCTAACAACGTTCATTCAAAATGCCCCAACAAGGTTACAAACTCAATCAAAACAAAATACACCAACAGAGTTACAAACTGAACATATTAAAAATCAGAATACGCATCCAATATTGCAATCTCAACATCTTCAAACAGATTTGGAAATTAATAAATTACTAAATATCCCTGGGGAAAA
Organism: Nebria ingens riversi; assembly: GCA_018344505.1. Classification (NCBI taxonomy): domain Eukaryota; kingdom Metazoa; phylum Arthropoda; class Insecta; order Coleoptera; family Carabidae; genus Nebria; species Nebria ingens. The sequence goes on from JADQWA010000207.1 coordinate 745,246, forward strand.
TCTGAATTTTACAATAATAGAACTTCAATCAACAAGTAACCAACCTCAAGTTGATCAACAATTAACAATATTGCCTCAACATTTATTATTAAGTAATGAAATAAATACACCAACAAATTCTATAAAATTTGAGTCGACCCAAAACGAAATTGAAAACAAAGTAGATCCGTTAGAAATCACAAATATATTAAATCTCCCTATCAAGCATCAAAGTCCTGAAGATGTGAAACAATTCCTAGATGTAGGTGAACATAGTTACGAGTTGGGACTTAAGAAAGCGGAAACAGTTTCAGAAATTATAAAGAACAATGCATTGGAAATGGAGTGCTCCAATATGAAAACTGAACAATTATCAATAATTGCGACATTAGGTGCAACTCAAATTCAATCTGGAGTAAGTGAAGAATTAAAAATGGAGTCACCGCAAAAATCTCTAGATGATTTAATATCACGAAATCAATGCCAAATTAGATTAAAACCTATGAGCGAATTAATATCTAATCAAACTTTAAAAGCAGCGAGTAATGTACGTTTTTATCCGACGAATACATCAAACAATTACTTAATGTCAACTGATAATAATATGGCGCCGAAACCTAGGCAATATGGACGCTCAACAATTAAAAAACCTTACGTTAGGGAGGAACTGGCGAAAAATATTAACCCTGATGCTCAAACGAAACCAACAATACCGCAGGTCACCAAATATGAATCCCCTAATCCATCCCTGCCTATTAATAAAACTATAAAAACTTATAAAAATAAGAAACTAATATCTCAACCAAATAATATTTATAACGATATAAATACCACAACTAACCAAAGTGTGGCAGAATTGAATCAAAATCAAGCAAATGTAATTGATAATTTTGAACAAATTGCAAATAATGTTTACAGTGTTCCAACTCAATTGGATATTAAAAACTGCCAGAGAAAACTATCAAATATTGAAACTTTAAAAGCAAGTGGAAACACTGCTGGTTCACAAAGTAATAAATTATCTTTAACCACAACAAACGATCAAAGCAAACTATCAAATATTGAAACTATTAACACAAACATAGACACTTCTGATGCTGAAAGTAATAAAGCATCTTCGAATCTTGAAAATTCTCAAAGAGAACTTCTAAATATTTCAACTTTAATTACAAATTTAACTGAAAAAATTAAAACAAACTATCAAAGAAAATTGCCACATGTCGAAAGTTTAAAAACAAATATGAACACTTCTGAAACTAGTAAAATATGTTTGAATAGTCAAAGAAAACTACTAAATATTGAATCTTTAAAAACAAATATAAACACTAAACTATCAAATATCATTACATCAAATTATCAAAGTGAATTATTAAATAGTATTAAATTAAACAGCGAAATATTTAACAACTCAAACAATCAAACGAAACTATCAAGTAATAATACATCTGATCAAAATAAACTATCGAATATGATTGAACCATTAAATAAAACTGAAGTAAACAACCAAGTATCTTATGATAGTAAAAATAGTGAAAACTATCAAAATCAACAATCAAATAATACTACAGATATAAACTATAAAAATACATTTTCAAACCAAACTAAAATTGATTTAAATATTATAAATTGTAAAATATTAACTGATGCTAGTAATAATATAAACTATAAAATTAAACTATCAACTAACGAAATTAGCAAGGATGGCGCAAAAAATAATAATAAAAAGCGGAAACGGGAGCCGAAAACTGATGGAAGAAAAACGGTGAAAAAACTGAATAAAAATATACAAGCAAATGTCAAAACGAAAGGGCCGTATGAATGCACTAGATGTAATATTAAATTCCCGATTTATATTTTATTACGTGATCATTATCGTAAAGTATCACATCGCCAAGGGCTTCGCCAGTGTCCAATTTGCTCGAAATGGCTATCGGCTAAATACTATAAAAAACATTTAAAAAACGTGCACACAAATGAGCGATATAAATGTGATAAGTGTAACAAGCAATTTACAAGTAAAACAAATTGTTACCGGCATCAGAAGATACATGGACCTGAGAAACCGTACAAATGCGATATTTGTCATAAAGGTTACTCGCAATCGACTAACTTATCTGATCATCGTCGACTTCACACCGGCGAAACACCATTTACATGTGAAATTTGCGGAAAATCATTTAGCTCATCGATTCATTTTAAGAGTCATAAATATATACACACAGGTATTATATTAATATTAGTTATTATAAATGCTAAATTTTGTTTATTAAATTTTCTTTTCAATTTGCTATTTAAAATTGTTTTATGTGCATTTAAAAATAATTCTATATCGTATATAGAGAATCTATAACATTAGACGCTATAGACATGTACTCACTTACTATAATTAAATTTGTTTCTAATTTTAGATGAGAGGAAAAAAGGAACCGCAAGATCGAATCCTTTAAAATGTAATATTTGTTTTAAAGTATTAAAAACACCGCTGGGGTATAAATACCACGCACTCATTCACAAAGATAAAGAAGTATTGTGTAGTGTGTGCGGTCTGCTATTTCGTACAGAGCTCAATTTGAGAGTACACCACAACGCGATTCATACAAATGAAAGACCCTATGAATGTCAGGTGTGCAATAAGGCATTTAAAAGTACCGCGTCTTTGTACACACATAAATTTATACACAGCAGCGTGTATCGGTTCAAGTGTTCCGTGTGCTACCGAGGATTTCGGCAACAGCAGCAATTGGTTGGCCATATGAGGACACACACGGGGGAAAGACCGTACCGTTGTCACATTTGTGGAAAAGCATTTAAGTTGGGTGGTGTTTTAAAAGTACACATTAGAACACACACCGGGGAGCAACCGTATACATGTTCGGTGTGCGACAAAGGGTTCTATGATTCGAGTTCGATGAAAAAACATCGATCAAAACATAAAGAATTTAAAAATGGTTAGATGTGCTACTTTATAGTTCTAGTAGCTATGTTTATTTTTAGTTCAAATAAGAATTTAACAGCTATTTTTAACTGTACAATTAAGCTCAACTTGTCGCTTTATTCGTAGTAATAATATGCTATTATTAACCGGTACCAAACTATATTAAAGAATCTACTAATTTTAAAATTGATACACATATTTTGTTTATTAATTGATTTTTTATCTAAATAAATTCCTACGTATTAAATTTTCTATAAATTATAAACATTTTCAATCCTAACACGATTTAATCGCTTGATCCTATTAAATATTAACTCAAGCAATAAGTCTTTGTTACTATATTCATATGTGTGCCCCATTTTGTATCCATATTGCAAATAGATTTAAGTCTTCCAACCGATCTTAAGCAATATATTTCAAACCGCTACATCGCTTAATGTAAACATACAAATCTTAGATTTTAAAATCAACAAGTAGTTTCGAAAAACCACTTGTTGAATCACAATATATACGTTTACATTTAAATACACAAATGACTTAACTAATAAAGCATGTTTATTTAAGGAATTTATAGCTAAAAAATTGGTTATTTATCAACGAAATTAAATCATATATGAAAAGTGCAAGTATAAATTAAGTTAGACTGAATTTTTTATACTATTTTTGTATAGTAAGGTTTTACTTTAGCAACATTGATAGCAATTTGTGATATTGAAGTCTGATTGATCTTGGTTTAGTGTTCTTCCAGTTTTTTATGTTTACTGTTATTTTGGCTTTCTCATTTGACTTAAGTACATGATAACGTGGATCAACATTCACACTCAATAATGTTGAATTCAAGTGAATTTGATTTAAATAAATTGTGTAGAACATGTTTATCTACCGGACAAATGAATTCATTATATGATCAAAGTATATCAGAACTGTGTTTAGCAGATATGTTATTATTATGTACATCAGTACAGGTTAGTTTATTTATTATTGATAAATGGGACCTGAAAGTCTATTTAAGTATAATAAATAAATAAATAAAGAACCTAAATAGACAAGTGGTAAACAATGTAATTTAACACCATTTACCCTTAAAAGTTTCATATTTATTGACTTAAGTATATTTGAAATACAACATGTTACCCTACTTAATGCTTCAGTGTTGCCAATGTAATCAAAATAAAATTATACGCATTTAAAAAAGTATCAAATTACAAATTTATAAACACTACTTAAAATGTTTACCATTTCAAATATTTCAATATAGATTTTTATGTTTGTCAAGATGTTAACAGACACAAATAACTATAATTTCTAATGTTGCTTCAGTAGTATTTACCATATATAATATATGTAATTTATATTTTTAGTATAAAAGAAACAATGTCCTGCCAGCACAAATATGCCATGATTGTGTCACTGAGATAAATCAATCCTATAAATTCGCAATCAAATGTCAAGAATCAGAAGAAAATTTACAGAAATATTTACAAAATAAGCTAAATTTAGAAATAGATGTAGTCAAACATGATCTTGACTACAACACCGGAAACAGTCTACAGTATCCCGAAACAGATACTAAAATCATACGTGTACATTCACCGGAAATTTATAAGTCGCTCAGTAATGAATTACCAATTATTAAAGTACGATATGATCTAAATGATTCAATCCCAACTCTAGAGCTACCAACAAATCAATTATTGACTGACCAACCGACTTTAGCTTCAACTGAAAACAAAAGCACTCTAAGTGACTTATTACCCACCTTTACGATACAAAATAACTTAAATAACCTGGATCCAATTGTTGAAAATCAAAAAAATATTACACAGTTATCTCAGATTAATAATGAAATAGAAAATTGCCAAAATCAGGATTTGAGTTGGTTGAAAAATGAAATAGATCATAAAACTAATTTACAGACTATGCGCAATGATTTAGTAATAAACAAAGCTAAAGTTAGTATTAAAATTGAAAACAATAGCGAAATATTAAATACATTAACAGACCCGCTAGAATTACCGACTGAGGCAACATTTAATCAGATTACCGAATCATTGAATGATCAATCCGTTACGTTAGGGAATATAACTATAAAATCTGAAAAACGCGCGGGAGAAATCGAAAAAAACTATTTAAAAACACAAACTACTCAAATAACAAATACCAAAATAAACCCAATCGTCAAATCATTATCGGACGAATCATTTATACCTGTAAATCATTTACATCCTGTAGTAAATTTAGAGCGACTAAACATAAATATTTTACCTGAAAATGTTCGAGTAAACTCTAATGTAACAACTGATGTGATTGTGATAGAACACCATGATATATCCCCCCAAGAAAATGTTCAAAACTATCAAACTGATACAAACTCAGAAGCATCGAAGAACTTTTATGAATTTAGGAAACGAACTCCTCGCGTACAATCATATATTGAATCAAACAATGAAGATAGTCAATCAGATTATTGTGATAGTGGCCTATCAAATTACGGAGATAGCGACAGTGAAACATCGAATGACGAAAACAATCAAAACGAAAGAATAAATAAAAAGCAATCATCCAATAAAGTACCACAAATAAAACAACGAAATATAGTAGATCAACAAACTGAACGACTAAATGATGTCAACCAACACATTGAGCCGGCTGTAAACTATCAAATTGAACAACCAACTACTGAAAACCAAAGTGTTTGGCGAAATATTATTAGCTATCAAGGTGTAAGGTCAAATATGGAAAGCAATCAAAGTGAGATATCAAATGTTGTTGTGAATAGAGCAGAAGTTGTAATGAATTGTCAAAGTATAACGAATGTTGATACTTTGCCTGAAGAAACTGATAAAAGAGGTACATTTACATATAGGCTACTCGGAATAGCTTGAACCGCGATATGCGCAATAGTCTTCTGCGCACCACAAGTTCACAATCTAAACTATTCCGTGTAGTCTATATATATAAATAAATAAATAAATAAAAGAAAGCTCAATGCAGGTTACTGCAGATATTTTATAAACAAAATACCAAAGTAATTACATAGTATTTATTTTCAGGTTGCCAATGCCGTATGTGTCTTAAAAATGATAATACATCACATCTCCGTAGAGCACTGGAAACAAATAAATGTTTAATTTGTGGAGATATATTCAGTTTAAAGCAAACTCTTAAGATTCATATTATGCAGAAACATACCAACGAACGACCACATAAATGCATTGTTTGCAATGTAGCGTTTGCGACAAAGGACGATTTAACACGTCATTCGGTGTTGCATAGCAAAATAAAGCCGTATCCGTGTACGGTTTGCGATAGTAAATATACAAAAAGAAGTCAATTAACTCTTCATATGGTAAAACACCAGAACTATTTAATGCTTATGCAGGCTCGAGAAAATAAATTATTAAACAATAACGGTCAACAAAGTATCGTATCAAATATTATAAACTATCAAACTAAACTACCGAATATGGTTAACTCTCAAATTGAACATACAAATAGTGCGGATCTTCAACATGAATCATTAAATAATATAAATAAATTACCAAATATACATCAAAACGAACCTTTTACTATAAATCAGCATAGAGATTCATCAAATAATATTAACTATCAGAGTCAACTAACAAATAATACGAACCATCTAAGTGAACAATTAAACAATGTGACGCTTCAAAATAAATTTCCAAATAATATATATTATCAAAGCAAACAATTAAATACTATTAGCTATATAGGTGATCAATCAATTAATCTGAACTCTGAAAAGCAGCATTTTAATAATATTAATAATCAAATTGACCTAACTAATAATTTAAGCTACGAAACCGAACAATCAAATAATATAAACTATCAAAGCAAACTACCAAACAATATAAACCATCAAAACGAACAGTTAAATAATACAAATCACTTAATCGAACTATCAAACAATCAAAGTGAACAATCAATTAATATGAACCAACCAAAGCAACAATTAAATAATGCGAATAACGAACTTGAGTTATTAAATCTAAACCCGCAAAGCTCACATATAACAAATAATCAGGGAAATAATTCGAATGATCACAGAGAACAATCAAATAATATGAATGATCAATATGAACGATCAAATAATGAGGAGCATCTAAGTCAACTATTACAGAATAAGAACTATCAAAACGATTTATGTATTAATATGGATCAACCAAGTAAACAATTGAATTTTACAAATTTAAGAACGCTACTATTAAATAATGAGATTGTTAAGAAAAAATGTTTATGTACATTTTGTGGGGATACTTTAGAGGAAAACGGATCATGCTTGAAGTGTGATGAAGACATAGCATCGCTATTAGTTAAAAAAGTATGTGTGAAGCGTCACAAATGTAAATTGTGCAATGGTGCTTTTAAAAACCCATCTGATTTAAAGAGACATTTGATGACCCATACAGGTGAACGTCCATTCTCTTGTTCAATTTGTGCGAAAACTTTCGCAGTAAATTACGAATTAGTTGTTCACAAACGAACTCATACAATGGAAAAGCCTTATTCATGTGACGTTTGCAATAAAACTTTCGTAAGTAAACACAAATTAACATGCCATAAGTATATACATCCAGGTGAAGGTTTGGTCTGTTTCGTGTGTGGTAAAAAATATTTGAACCCATCTCGTATGGAAAGGCATATGGAGCAACATAATAACACACGTTTTCCATGTGCGAAATGCGATAAAGTATATAATTTATCAAAAAGCTTGCATAATCATATGAAACTCAAACACCCCACAACCGACCCAGTTATTTGTGATATATGTGGTAAGAAATGTGTGACTAAAGAACGTTTAATATCACATATGCGATCCCATTCTAGCATAAAACCTTTTTCTTGTAAAATTTGCGGCAAATCAGTTCGTTCTTCGCAACTTTTAAAGCAACATATGCGTACGCATACTAACGAAAGGCCGTACTCATGTACGGTCTGCAAGAAATCTTTTAAGACAGCAGCCAATTTGGAACTACATACGCGGACACACAAAGATGCTAGACCTTACACCTGTACACTTTGTGATTTTACGTTTAAAATTCGACACCATTTAAATGCGCATATTGAGAGGAAACATCCGTCTAAAGAATAACAAGTTGTTGCAATTTTATTAATTTATACAAATTTACTAAATTATTAACGTTATATACATTAGTTATAATATATTTCAAATTAGTACCAAACTGTATTCTAATTTTTTACAATTGTATTTTTATAATGACAAATTTATAAATATTTTATAAGACTTTTCAATAAAGATATTAAACATTTGTATTAAAATCATTATTTCCAACATAAGAGCGAATTAAATTTCAGGGCAACAGTTGCAAGTTTTATTAAAAACTTTGAGCATATATAAACGTACTACATATTAAGTTTAGCTCAAGTCACATTTTTGATCGTTCACTCAAAGATGTAGTACGTTCACACTAGTAGATCGATTTGAAATAATTTATAACTATACTCTCACAGAGTATTTTTCTGTATAATATATTTTCCGGAGAAGAGGGAGAAATCTTCAAGGATAAATCTGAAAGGTCTTGCCGGCCTTTCATAAAAATAATCTAGTTCAGTTAGGAAAAAACCACAATCACCTTCCGTTACTTAAGTAACCGTTGTTATTGATATAAAATAAGTAAAACTCATTTTAAAATGTCTCAAAATAGCGGACGTGTTATTGTTTACGGTGGCAAAGGTGCATTGGGAGCAAAATGTGTTGCGCATTTTAAAGCCAACAATTGGGTATGAAATTCAATAATAATATCAATTATGTTTATTAATGATTATCGATAATTTCTATAGTGGGTTGGGTCTATTGACCTTAATTCTAATCCAGAAGCAGATTTGAATATTCTGGTCGAAAGAGATGAAAATCTTGCTCAACAGGTTAGTAATAATTTATTTATTTAATGGGATTTTCCAACGCGTCAATGGGTTTTTTATTATTTATAACATTTATATATATATTTTTTTATAAACGCTAATTGTTCATTGTTGCATGACAATTACGAAAATATATTTGTTTATTGCATAACAAGTTTTATGGCTAATAAATGAATTATTATGACATACATTGACAAATATATTTTTTTAAAAGTAAAAGTTTACTTAGGTATTATTTGCGAACTTTATCGAAATATTTAGCTGTTGTTTTAGTGGCACACTATATGAAAACATTCAAACTGTATTATTTAAAAATTATTAATATAATAATAGTAATGAATAATTATTTTTTAATGTATTCTAATAAATATTTATTAATTTCTTAGAAAAATAAATTATAATTGAATAATTATATTATAATATATACAAGTTTAATAATTATAAAACTTTGTAATGACTTAGTTTTCATTATATATTAACTAATAGGTTTTAATTATCTAAATAAAAATCGCCTATGTATATTTTAAATTTAATTGCAAATAAAATTAATTAAGAGAAGTGTCAACTCTATTTTGCAGTTTTTCAGTAAAAAAAAAATGCAGGGACTGGTAGTAGTAGTTTTGAAATTCTAAATTTATATTGTGGCAATTTAATAATTTTCGACATAGTTTAAATATATAACATTCTTTTCTTAATGTGTATCATAGGAAACCAAAGTTTTATCGGCGGTTTCCGAAGCCTTGAATGGCAAGAAATTAGATGCAGTTATCTGTGTTGCCGGAGGATGGGCTGGGGGAAATGCCAAGAAAGGTAATTGCGAATTTATAAAACAATTTTTAGCAGTTCTATAAATACTCCCAAAGATTGTTATTTGTAATTCTGTTAAATAAATTTGTGTAACTATTAAATAGATTTGATCAAGAATTCCGATTTAATGTGGCGCCAAAGTGTGTGGAGTTCGTTGATTTCGTCTTCGTTAGCTGCTCAACATTTGCGCGATGGCGGTTTGCTTACGTTGACCGGCGCAAAAGCTGCGCTTGAGCCAACCGCGGGTATGATCGGCTATGGAATGGCGAAAGCCGCCGTACACCATTTAACCAAAAGTCTGGGAGAGAAAGATGGGGGGTTACCGGATAATTCAATTGTTGTATCGATTTTACCGATTACTTTAGACACTCCAATGAACCGACAATGGATGCCCAAAGCAGATTTCTCCACATGGACTCCATTAGAATTTATTGCCGAGTAAGTAAAATGCAAATGCCATTTGTATTACACCAAGCGTTATTTAAACACCAACAGGGTTAATACTTTTCTATTATTTTGCAGTTTATTCTTAAAGTGGGGCTCAGGTGACAACCGTCCAGTGTCTGGAAGTTTGTTACAATTAGTTACGAAAAACTTCAACACAGATGTTATTCCCGCTAAGTAAATTGACTAACAAAAAATATGATCTGAAATCTATGACAATGATAATTCCTAGTATTAAAATATTGTAAAATTTGTTGAAGCTTAATCATGTTAAGTTTATTATTGCAATTAGAAATAAAATAGTTCTTTTTGATAAGTTTTGTTACTGTTACATGTGTTGTAATATTTTTAAATTAAATAAATGGGACCCATAGATAATTCCGTATTTTAATTTATATTTCAGATATAGTTTGATTGCAAAAAATATATATAAACAAATATAATTTTCACACTTGTTACAATTTGGCGTTAAAAACGAAAAATCTAAATGATAAACTTCCGAAAGGCTATCTTAAGTCAAGATACATTAAAAAATGATAATTTAATGTAAAAAAACTTGATTAAAACAAGTTTCAAGTGAAAACAATAATATTTATTAGTGAATTATCATTCTAATAACTCATAATTATTTATATATTTTGAATAACAACAAATTATAATAATTAAAAACTATAAACATTATTTTAAATTTAATGCGTAATTATAATTTAAATATTGAATTAAAAAATATATATGATGGGTCTATGGTTTATAGATTTTCTATAAAGTTACAGAATTTTAAAACCGTGATAGCCATTTGATTTTGGAATTAGCCGTGTTATGTAGCTATGTTCGTAACATTTAAAAAAAACAGCTGATTTCCAGGATTCGTTATATGTTTCGTTGGAAATATGGTTAAGAGCTGTTGTGTACCAAATTGTAAAACTAATGCAAAATCAAGTTCAAAGAGAGTATTTTTATATCAAGTACCAAAAAATAAAAAACAAAGATATTTATGGAACAAAGCTATAGGGCGAAAAGATCGCGATATTAAGAGTAATGAATATGTGTGTGGTAAACATTTTAAGAATGAAGAATTTAGCAATTTTTTAAAATCTGGAAAGGTAAGCAATACTTTTAGACTTATAAATTCGATTATTTTAAAATATATTTATTGCATTTTAAATCATTTATATACAAATTAATTCCAGTAGTACTAAACAAGTATAAATAAAGGGTGCATATGCAAATGTATATAGCAACATAGTCAATTTATTAACAGATTAATTAATTGAAGTTGCTATAAATTATTTTCTTTTTAGGATATAGGCAAATCTAAAAAACCTCAACTCTCTACCAATGCAATACCATCAATTCTCCCTACATCAAACAATAAAACTTCAACACCACCAGCTATGGAATCCTCCGACTCAGACTGTTCACTATTGCCAACTGTTGATAGTAGTGCTGACCAAGAATCAGTCTTACCAAATACAGAAGCTCAACAAAAAGCACAAAACCCTTTAAATAGTCGAAACGCTGATGGCTTATTGATTAATTCAGAAGATGAATCGTACAGTGACACAGCTAGTGAACCGGAAGGAGATGATTTTGAAGTACATATTAGAAAAAATATAGTGAAAAAAACTAATAAACGATTGAGAAACATCGAATCAGATAGTATTGTTGTTCACGTGATTAAATCACCAATTTTTATATCGCTATGGAATGGCGAAACGAAATTAAAATTACCGAATAAAAGTTGGGCGTTGCATTTTTTATCGCAAAACAACAAATCGATTGTTATCTCAGAAATGGCAATCGATTTAAATCGATTGCCGAAAGTTTTGCGTCAGATACTTTTATCAGAAGACTTAAAATTATCGTATTTTATTAGAAACAAACGAATCGACGATGAAGTGGTTGAACATATTAATTTAAATACGGTAGTGTCTTGTGCGAGGGACATTCAGAATTCAATTAAGGACTTGATTGATGCGAAGTTGTGCCTAGGTGGAGCATCAGAAATTGAATATCCTACGTCGGTAATAAGTACGAAGTTAGCAGTAGTTGATGAACAATTGCATAGGTGGAAACATCGAAATTGCGAGATTTTAACACAAAACGATGAAAAGTGTTGTAAATTGTGCTCCACATTAGAGCAATATTTTTGTAAAGTTACAGAGAAGCCCTTTATTTTATTTTAAAAATATAAATTTGTTACTTATTACTAGTTAGGGCATATATTTAATTATTTATCATTTAGTTAAGACGTTTTTCACATATATAACAAATATATTTTCAGAGTAAAGACAAAAAAAAATTTAAAATGACTTACATAAAATCCTATGTGGAACGCCACCGTTTTCTACCTTTAGTCCTTATCCTGCAACAAAACAAAAATATATTTAGATTATATGAAAATCTTCATTATTACTCATTATTAATTACATTTTTATATAAAAACTGTTTATAACATTTAAATTTTAGACCAAAACACACTTAGAACCAACATCTACACCTAGCGTACATTTGCTAATTTGACGTTTATTAGACACCACTTTCAGTGTCGCCAACTATATTAAAACTAAAAATCTTTCAACGAATCTACTCATTTATATCCTAACTTATAAACTTGTAATTATTTCCAGTAATATTGCACTAAATATATAACAATATGAACACTAATTCGTTGTAAAACGATAATTAACTGATTGTTTTAATATATATTAATGCAAATTCAGTTAGCGTCACTGGTTCAATCGGTAAGTCATTCGGTGTTGAACCAAGTTGAGAATTTTCTAAGTAGAATTTTATAAATAACTAAAAATGGGCAACGCGTACGCGTTATATTCAAAACCAGAAATACAACCTCATCCTCTAAAAGAGCCTACGTTTGATCCGACTTTAGGATTTCCAAATGGTCGTAAAGAAAGAGGTAATACTGTTTATGTAACACGAATGAGGTTAGATTACTAATATATTTTTTTTAAGTTGCGCTTACAACTACTGAGGAATTAGAATCCGCGAAAATCCCGCTTGAAGCCAGAGATTATTGCGCTCATTTATTATTGGATTATGGAGCTTGTAGGGCGGACACTTGGCCGTTTGTGTACAAATGTGCACATGAAAAACATGCATATTTAACTTGTCAACATGAAGAGTAAGTATTACCAAAATTATTTACCAGATTTCGATTAATATTTGTTGGGTTTTCTCTAGTTATATACTTCGTATGAAAGAATATGAACGTGAACGGCGTTTGAGAGTTCGTGAACAAAAATTGGCTGGGACATAAAATAATGTTTTGATGTTAGTTAAAATGTAAATATTCGTAAATAAAAGTTATTTAAAAATGATTTTTGTATTATATAAATAGTTTTTTTTGCATCATATAAGCAACGCACTAAACTAAATAGACATTATTTCCTTGTTAATATATATAGTTACCTGATTTATTTCATATGTTTAATACTACAAAAACAACCACGAATTTCAATTCAAATATGTCACATAGCTCACTGTAATGGCCGACGAAAATCAATGTAGCCAACTGCTAGACAATAAGTATATCTAGCAAATAAAAACAGTTAGGGCACTGACGCCACTTCATAATCAAAACTGTAATTTCATAAATATACACAGCTTTTCACTATAAACGGTCTATTTTCATACGTATTAAACAATTTTAGAACTATTGAATTAGTTATTAAGGATATAGAATTGTGTGGCACATATTGTGGCGTCAGAACCAAAAGAAATATATTTCACACTTACAAATATATAGACATGCCTAGGAGCCATAGATATTGCAAAACCACTCACATTATACACAAAAATACTAGCATTGCTTATAGAAATAACGTATTTTTATATCCATACAACCAACCTGGCGTGTTTGGATATCAAAATGACTGTTCACTTCTCCGGGTGTCTGTACACTAACTCGGCATATTACCCAATACCCAGTTAAAACATGATTATAAAACTTGCGAATATGCGTTAAAACATTAAATATATATAACAAATATGTATTTAACGGTGCTTTCTGTAACCTGTAAAGAGCTTCTGTAACACTAAATAGATACATATAAAATTATATATTCTTTTCAATATTATAGCGCCTATATATATAAATTAGAACCAAATAATAAACTAATAATATATGGGTAGAAATACATGGAAATATCAAGCAATGTAACATAATGTAAAACGGGTATTTCCGTTAAAATCTTAAATACGTAATTTTTCGTGTTTATAACACTTATATTTCGTATAAGAAAGCGACGTACGTGTATATAATAATTGAACACGCAAAAATTCAGTAATAATTTATTTATTTATATAAGCTTATCAAAATCACAAATCTATATAATAAAAATTGTAATGAATTAATTAATTGATAAAAATTAAAGCAGTATATTCAATTGTTTAGCACAAGTAATATTTCTTTGTTTTGTTGGTTCATTCGAATTGTCCCCAGCAATGGCAGCAAGTTTTTCCTTTAACAACGGTATAAAACTATTGCTTTGTATTGCCGGGGAATTCCGCAAGTTGCTAAGAATGGTACCCAATGCAACGTAACTACGAAACTCAGCTTCAAGATCGTTGAGGTTGAGTATCGTTTTCGCAATCGTCTCTAAAAGCACGGATTGTCGTTGAGCGTTTTGCGCTTTGATTAACGCAATCGAAAGGTTTAACAAGAATGTCGACAGAGCAATCTGGAATATCAAGTTGTGTGTGTGTTACACAAGATTTGCACGAACAACGCGTTTCATTCAACTTACTTGCGAGTTTTTATTTAAATTATTCCCTAATGTTGATATATCGTTTAAAAACAGATTCTCATACGATAATATTAGTGTTTCGCCGGATGTGTAACTGAACATGTTACACATAATTCGTAATGCGAGCATTTTATTGGCGGCCACATTTTCCACTAAATATTTACGCAATAACTGTACTAATATTTCGCCGTTTTTTTGCGAACACAGAACCGAATTATTTTCTTGATGTCTTATTGCTAGTCGCGTTATATCAAGAACAGGAAACACAATATCTAAAAAATATATTAGACACTTATAACTGATGCCATTGGACATGAAATGCATCTTTTTTTTTTATATATATATATATATATATATATATATATAAATATATATATATATATATATATATATATATATATATATATATATATATATATATATATATATATATATATATATATATATATATATATATACATATAATTAGAATTATACCTACTGTTATAAAATGGAATATAAATCTATACATTGCAATTAAATTAGAACTTAATTCGCATTTGTTACACTTTGAAACCGTATCATGTATTAATAGCTATTCAAATTTCGTTATTATCACTATACTCGTGACGACACAAGTAATACATTCCCACCAATTAAATGAGAACTAGTGTTATGAATGAAATCACTCTACCTCACGTGACCAATGTGCGTGTCTTAAAACTAAGCTAATCACTTATTTAAACAGTGTTCCTAAGTGTGTAGTATAAAAAAAAACACTAGATAACATATGTTTGTTTCGTCATCAGGATGACAATCAATGTACAAGTTTAAAAAATAAATATAACCAAACTAAACCTTGAAAAACATATAAATAACCTTTAGTATTCGAAATAAAATAACAGCAATGATAAATTGCTGGACCGAATGCTTAAGTTCTTCGTACGCTAGATAAATCGAGTTAGAGAAACAAAATTGACTTACCATATGGCCAGTGTAGCAGCTGTAATAACGCAGACATCGCATCCGACTCAGAACCGTTGGCTAACTTCACAACGGATTCCAGTAAATTCTCATCGACGCTAGATATGGTATCCCCGGTTTTTTTGTTGAACTCTTTCAGCTTCTCATGGATCACACTAACGTTTCCTTGATCGAAGAATAAATAGCTTAAATGCGGGAAATATGTTGAGATCGGTTGCGGTTTTTGGTGTGTATTTAATGTCGGTACACTGCCGGTGAACGGATCTGGATTTGGTCCAAGATTCGCTGGAGCTGCAGCTGGGGTGATACTTGTGTTAGTTGTGGATGTTGTGTAACTACTACCACCTAGTAAAAATACATAAAAGTTGACAAATGATCTAACTTATCAAATAAACTTTTAACAAATCTAAATAAATGATCAATATTTACCTGTAAACGGATCTAAATTCTGTCCAGCGTTTCCAGGACCTGATCTGGTGTCGCTTCCAGGTAAATATCTGCACATATATAAAGAGAAATATGTAGACAAATATATCGTAAATTTGTAATTTGTTAAAACTAGCCTGCTACCACCAGTGAACGGATCAACGTAATCACTAGTTTGTGAAGTTTGTTGCAACACAGCAGCACCACTATTTTGCACGATGAAGTTAGCTACTTGATCCAAAAACATTTGAGATAAATCATTTTTGTGTATAAATTCTTGCGCAGCAGCCCATGGGTCCTGGTCACGATTGTATGGGAGTTTTAATGGTGGTTTACCGTCTTCAATGTCTACTGAAAATACGAAATCATATTCCTGAAAAGAATGTGTTTGTAATTGTGTGAATTGATTTTTTGTTGCCTAAAACGATTGAATACCTTTCCGTCATGTAATGTTTTGCCGCTAGATGCTTGGGTGCCACCGGCAGCCCCCATAACATCACCGACTTTGTTCCATGTACCTTCGGCGGCTGACCACGAGTAACAAGTCACCGACGCACCCTCACGCACCAATTTTGTTTGACCATCCGATTTTCCGGGTTCGTATAAGATTTCCTTACCTGGAAGACTAAACAACATAGTTTTTACCATCTATTAATAATGTATTATTCGCAATATAAACGCAACCAATTGGCGTTTGTTATTGTAAAAATAACAATACACATAGGGATTATATAACAATAAACATATATATATATATATATATATATATATATATATATATATATATATATATACAGTGGTTTATTTTAAGGATGTTCAAAAAATGGCGAATATGTTTTAAGATTACTTACTCGGTAATTTTAACACCACCAATTTCTTGAGATGAAGCAACAGTTAGACTAGCGACTTCTTCTTCAAATAATTTCAATTGTTGTTCATCAGCAACTCGGGCTGGATGTTGTGTGAACACTCTTACTAAACCATCACTAAACATTCGAAAATTAATTTTAATTATAAAAAATCAAATTAAATTTCATATAAATATACCTTGAACCCGTAACAATATCACCGTTGGTCATACAGGAAACGGACCATACCGACTGAGCTGGTAATGTGATTGTTTGAGTATTTTTACCATTTTTCCAAAATTTCACTACCCGATCTTCACCGGAAGTGACAAAACAATCCTCTCCTAAAGTCGGATTCGCACTTATACTAACAAAATATAAACATTGTATAATAAATAAACGCTATACATAAATAAACAATGATTGCTTAGAGTTGTTACCTATAAATATAATTTCCATGACCGTAAATGGTATCCAGACAATCCCCATCTAGAGTCCATTGTTTTATGGTTGCGTCGTTGGCAACACTAGCAAACATATTATCATTCAATACTGCCAAGCCTCGAACACAATCAGTATGACCTTAACAATAAATAAATAAATATGTTGGTTCCTAGAGAAATATATTCAAAGAATTGTGTTTCACCTTTTAATGCTTTCATTTTTGCTCCATTTTCTGCCCAAATAAATATTTCTTTATCAGCGGATCCCGTAACAATATTACCATTTGGTAATTGTATGGCGGCCCAAACGGCAGCTTGGTGACCAGTAAAGACTGCCATCTCAGTTAGGGTATTGTTAGAAATAATCCATAATTTCGTTGAACAATCCCATGACGAAGTTAAAATTGTGTTTTGTTTTAAGCCATTGCTTATATTGCATACTAAAACGTTGTTAAACATTTTTAAACTACTAATAATAATTTAAAATTAGCAATTAAATGCTTATATCATTTTCTATTATATATATATATATATATATATATATATATATATATATATATATATATATATATATATATATATATAAACATTTATATTAAAATACTCTCATTAGTGTACACTTAAAAATGTAAGCAGGGGAAAGTTTATAAATGAATAATATTAAATTATTTATACCTGTATTTGAATGTCCTTTGAATGTAATAATAGGTTCAGAATCTATCAAAGTATAAACACAAATAATACTATCATTTCCACCACTTATGATTAATCCTGCAGGATATTCAGCACTGGGTTTCATGCAACACACCGATGAAATATAATTTTTATGTCCCGTATACGTGATGGCTTCATAATATCCTGGATTAGTGCTGCAAAATTAAGTTTGCAGCTTTCGCCAGATTTAAACATTTTTAATCTTACCCGCATGATCGCCAAAATTTACAAGTTTTATCCCTCGAACCACTCAGAATACAATCTTCAGTACTCACATCAACACTTCGGACATCCAATGAATGCCCGTACAGAACACAACTTAATTTATATTCATCCACAGACATTTTTAGCCAATTTTCGCGAATGACAGTGCAGAGTTTTATAGGTTAAATACACTAATGATTTTTACTACAATAAATTTGTGAGGTACAAGTTAAATTGAACGCTCAAGCTTAAATATAATAAATTTGATTATTTGATTAAATAAAATGTGGTTTTTTATTCGTTTTTTAAGTAAATATAACTGTCAGTAGTTATTTTTCTGTTGTAAGCTTAATACGAATCAATGTTGCTAACTATATCAAAAAAATAATTAATCACATTTAATAAATTCGCATGTTTAATTTTGAAAACAATTTAATTGTTTAGGTTCAGTGTAGATGATGGATTAATAGTTTATTTTAATGAAATTTTAATTTTTGATTACTGAAAATGATTTAGTTGGTAGGATGATATTTAAAAAATTAGAGTAGCTGCTTTCGGCCCTATTATTTGTACAAGTTGGCGCTGTGCTGTCAAAAAACGTAAATTCTTGGTAATATTAGTCGGTATTTATAATAAAAATGAATTTTTACGCTTTTATAACAATACATATTTACATTTTAACTTGCTGTAATTATATAAATGCTCAATGGAATACGAAAGATTATATGAAGCGTGAACATTCGCTTATAAAACCTTATCAAGGTAAGATGATTAGTGGTTATCAAAGTCTAACCAAATATGATGTAAATACATTCGAAATTTAGGGTCTGGAATGTCGATACCGTTTTGGGATTTTACCGGTAGTACAATGGTGACTAATAATTACGTTCGGTTAACACCTGATTTGCAATCTAAGATTGGTATTTTATGGAATTCAGTTGTATGTATATGAGGCATTGATTATTTTTTGAGTTCTATTGAGGATTGTTGATGTTTTTAGCCGTGTCAAGTGAAGAATTGGGAGATGCAAGTGCAATATAAGGTGCATGGTAAAGGGAAAGAGTTTTTTGGTGATGGTATGGCGATTTGGTACGCCAAAGAAAGGATGATTACTGGGGAAGTGTTTGGAAATAATGATTTTTTCCAAGGTTTAGCAGTGATTTTAGATACGTATAGCAACCATAATGGAGCACATAATGTTAGTACGAAACAGATGTTTTAAAAAAAAAACCTATTCACATTTATTTAATTTTTTTTTATAAATAGCATCAACATCCATATATTTCAGCAATGATCAACAATGGTACTTTACATTACGACCATGATCGTGATGGCACACATACGCAACTAGCCGGTTGTGAAGCCAAATTCAGGAACTTGGAGCATGATACTCATATAGCAATACGATACGAAAAAGACACTCTATCAGGTCGGTAATGTGTACACTTGATTAAAAATCACTAATAAACTATACATAAATATATATATATATATATATAGATACATTCAAAACCATAGAGTTATACACAACTCAAACTAACATTAGTCAACCGCGAATACTTTGACACCAAGTGTTGCCAACTGAATCAAAACAATTTCTGCTATTTCAGTATCTACTGATATAGAAAGTAAAGCGGCTTGGAAAGAGTGTTTTTCGGTTAAAGGAGTTCGGTTACCGACTGGTTATTATTTCGGTGTCACTGCAACGACTGGTGATTTATCCGATAACCATGATATTTTATCGATAAAAATGTACGAGTTGGATCTTCCAGATGATGTAAGAGCTCTCAAATAGCATTAATTCCTGAAAAATAATTCATTTTGATATCGTTTAGCCCAACACTAATGAAGACCGGTCCAATATCCTTCCGTCTGCGACGTTTTTTGAGCCTCCTAGAGACCACGTTGAGGATCCGAAGCCCTCCTCATTATCCGGTATAAAAATCTTCCTATTGATGCTAGTCGGTTCAATAGCAATTGTCGCATGCGTTGTTATCGGCATTATGTTTTATCAGAAACAACAAGAGCACAATCGAAAACGATTTTACTGAATCCATTTTGTTTACTCGAAAACCATACAGAATTTACTCTATTGTGTATTTTGGGAGAAGGGCGAATAATTTTAGGGAGTTTTTCTTATACACACTGTTCAAAATCAACTGGAAACTAATGTTATGTATAAATATTGAAAGCCTATAAGTAACTTGTAAATTGTGACTGATAACTTTATTAAAAGTGTAAAATAAATTTAAAAAGACATTTTATTATGTTTTTATGCTAAGAAATGAAGTTTTATTTATTTGAATTTAGTTGATTTTGAACAAATCCAATTCCAATTTGTTAGAGTAACTCTGAATATATTTGTAATATTAATTTAAATGGCGTACGAATTAGTTTCGATATATTTAGTAAATGTGCAAATCAATTAAAAACTATCTTAAATGTTCTCCTTATGTAGAGCCCCTAAAATTATTTCGATTTACCGACAAGCTTAATTTATTTAGGTAGAAAACAAAAAATATATATTCTTTACATCACAACAAGTACTGAAAAGTGTAACAGATTTGTTACATAAAAACCGATTTACTGTAAATATTTAATGGGACTGTAAATAACTATAGTTTTGGTAGCTTTTTTAAATTGGCTATACTAGATATATCAAGTCACCACCGTTTAGCTAAACAAACGTATATATTCTATGTCCATCTCTTACGAATTCCCCAAATATATAAAATTGTATAGATTAAAAAAAGGCTATCAAAATTCGTCCTTAATTAAATGTAGTTAAAATATTTCTGGAAAACGAATGACATTAATTTTTAGCAATATAAATAGTTTCTCTTGCATCATCTTAAAGGACATTTTAGTCAAACAGTGATTATTAATTTAATTTCCACAAACACAACAATAGTAAATTATTTTCCTTTTTTTTATATAATTATGTTTAAGAATAAAGTACCATGTATTTCTGATTATGACTGATATTACCCGTATTTTAAATAATGTTTTTGTAATGTATAGAATACAGGTAAATACAATTTTACAACATCTATTTTGCTTCAATTTTAACATATAATACCCTGAAGCTGCATACAAGTCATACAGACTTGTTTACAAGCACTAGTGCATCTTTTCCCTCAAAAGTGGCTGTATTTTATACTCTATGACCTGTTATTAGCAGCAGATCATATACACCTTAAGATAGACTTGTCTAAAAGCACATACCCGACCCCTTACACTGGTACATTTAACCCTAAGACATGTGTTACCCGCAACACCTTAACATGAGTGTAATAATTGTAATAGCTACCAAATAGAGTATCAAGAATACCAATTTTCGTGGGTGACCTAGTAAGAAAACAGTAATTCTATTTATAAATAGAAATCTATTTAAAATCAAATCAATTTTCACACAATTTCCATAAACATCATATTTGAACCTAATATAATATACATATATTTGTTTTTTAAATTGAAATAATCAACAATTATAACTAAAAACATAAATTGATTCGAAACTATGATTTTGTTTCAAAATATTACAATAATATGACTAGTACATTTATTACATAAAGTATATACTTTTATTAAACAAAGATTCGCGATACTTTACCAGTAAACACATAATCGAACACATGACGTCACTGGCTAAGTACACACAAATGACGTCATTTGCTTCAGAATTATAAACTGTTTACAAAGTATGTGTCGTAAAAATTTGTTGATTACATCTAATATAATAAGGGACATTTCTCCATAATTAAATGGGTTTTTTGAATTAATCCATCTCAGCACTTTTTTGTATAATTTAAAAAAGCACATTCCGCTCAGTATTTAAAGACTTTTTTCCAATAATACATAGATTTACATAAAATACATATAAATTTTATAAGTACAATCATTAAATAAGGTTCTGTATTGTGGATATAGAAGGTGTATTTTAACCGTGTAGCTGTTAAGGCTACAGGTGATTAGTAACGCGCAGGTGTCTGTACAACTAACAATATAATAATTATAGTATGATTATCTAATTCTACAATTATTAGCGCGTGCAATGAGTATGTATACTTAATGACGCTAATAATAGCTAGAGTTACATAATGATCGTAATAATTGCTTAGTCAAGACCACTAACCCAGTACTAAACAACTGCGAATAAAATATCCTACATTTAAGTATTGTTTTAATGTCTTTAAGAACAACAATATAATTAATACCGGAAGATAATAATCAATATAGTTGTAAAAGGGTCCAGTTACGTTGTAGCGGAATTTGCCAACAACTTAATATCTGAATATTAACAACGCAAAAGGACATAAGTGATTTGTCAAAAAAAAAAACATCTATGGAATAAAAATGGCGTAAACAATTATATATGTTTGTATACATTAAACATTCAGAATAATTGTAAACATGAAACATCATAAATATTTTCATAAGTACCCTTTATAATTTTAATAAAACGTCATAAACTAATAAAAATAATAACAATTAATAAAATATAATAGAAAAATCATATATTAGAACCATATATTCTTAAATTCATCAATTCTTTAAAAGCACCTTAGGCATTTTTAACAATATACTAATGTTAACCGTTTTTATTATTTTCCCAAGCGGACAAAACATACTGAATAGTTTAAGTTACACCACCAGGGCTGCGTTATTAAACCAAAACAGTAATCCTCATACGCCAAGTTCCGTTTCGCTTAATACGGCCCTTAAGAAGTATATTTGGAACGCGCAGCCCTGCGTTGGTGACAGTATCAGATCTCAATTGGATTATATAAACAATAATAATTTTTAATTTTATCAAGTTTTTAATTATTTTGACTAGTGTATTAATGTAATTTTTCTTTAGATTATTTCAAAAATAAAATATCAATTTCTTGACGTTTAAGTACATCTTTACGGATACTTTAGTAAAGAAGAAGCATTTATATTTTCATTATACATAATTAAAAAATATGTATGTATAATTTGTCATAAGATATATTTTGTAGTTAGGATTTCAATCAGAAAATGATCCAATTTCACTTTATAAAATAAATTATTGTATCGGTAATTTTATACATGTCCACTTTATCCTTAGCGCAATTCTGTGTCGCGATTTAAAATGTATTTTTTATTGTGCGTTGCGAACAAAATAAATATATATTATGCGTTATTAGTAATATAACCATAAATAGACATAGTAAATGGAGCCTGTGATAATTGTTTAAATATACTTAAACAATTAGCTGTTAAATTGCAAATGAAGTTGGATCTAATCGGATATTAATGTAAAGAAATAATTTAATTTTAATGGACGCCATGTTGAATTATATATCGGATATAAATGCTCCTTTTTTAAGTGCATTTTTGTTTGTTTTCAATATAGATTTAAAAACATTTATCATCACATTTATAACATTACAAATATAAGTATATATTATATCATACTTGGTGTTGGTATATTTAACAATTATTTAGGTTAGATGAGAACCGGAAATATGTTGATATTTATATTGGTCAAATAATTACCCGCAAATATAGATCACGATTAGCTATACGTGTTTATCAGTACATATTAATTCAATATTACAACACCAGAGTACTACGTCGGTTTTGTTGTAACTACGTCTATTTACTAAATACAATATGTATATATGTATGAATTTTACCCTTGATTAGAAATATTTTGAGATTCCAATATCTTAATTTTGCAATAAATTTATTACTTTTTGTTAATGTATTATCACGTCATCACAAGCACATTAAAACAGCATTCTACTGTCTATATATTATCTACGATTTTGTAATGGCATTATCAACATTTTCCCAGTTCACTGAACGTACGAGTATCTCATAGCCGTGTTCTTTTAACTTATATATGATTTACATAAAATGAAATCGAATCAATGGCGTGTTCTAATGACACGCTGTATTGATATTGACTAATGAATGTTTGATCTAAATTAATTTTAAAAAAGTAAAATTTTACTTAAATTTCAAACTATTATGGCATCTTAGAAAATAACCCACGCAGATGTTTAAGTTATTTATATGGTACATTGAACACACACAATTCACATCTAAAAATTCCCAGATGATTAAAATGTTTCGAGTTTACAACATTTGTTTTAGTCAAAAGAACACGACTGTTATAAAACGAATGATAGATTTAAACAGCAGTTTCACGAAATATTCGTGGTGGTCCATTGTTTAAATTATACATTAAAACATAGCGCGTACGCGGTAAGATTTCTTCGGCTTGTTGGTTTGGTGTTGCAGACCTTACCGAATGCGATGGTAGATTTGTTTGTTTACAATTCTTACCATCGGTGCAAAGTCCTACATTGACGAACAAATCAATAGAATGGAAGTATATATTTGTTTACGAATTGATTTTTTGAATTTATTTGATCTCCAGTTATGTAAAATGTATCAATATCTATACGAGGAATTTTTTTTAATGGAAAATTCTTGTTTAAGAAAATGTTATATATGTTTAAAGTCGCGTCCTGATGACGAAACAACGATATGATAATCATTTCGTCCGCAATTCATATGGAGATCAAATATTTTCGAGATTATGCTACTAAGTCATTTAATCTCAAATCAATTGTATCTAAATTTATATTATATACATATATTTTAGCTAAACTACACTAAAGTACGCTTATAGTTCGTACTAATTATTTGATGATTTAATGATTAATTAAAGTAACTATTTATATAAAAATATATTATTTAATAATGTATTTGGAATGCTGCTTATAACATATTGGCCTGTACTCTAATCTTCATTAAGCTTAAATTGAATTAAATGACAATAACAGATAAAATGTAAGATAAAAAATAGACTAGTTGCTACACTTTTAAACTGAATCTGGACCAATAATTTATGAAAGCATTTAAAAAGTGATATATAAAAATATATTTCATTTCTACGTTATGAATCATCAAATAACCACGTACTTCATTGAATACAATCAAAAACCATGCTTAATTTTAAAAATCAAGCATAAATAAAATACTTTGAGTATGCAGAATAATTTGTGGCCGCGAAATAATTAGATCTAATATGTTTTAAATGTTTTACAATATTGTCTGTTAATTAAAATAATCTTTATAAATGTAATGATAATATATTTCAAATATTCTTTAGGGAATTCTGTATAATCAAAGTTAATAAACATAACATAATTGTTATTTAAAAAACAATCTCATTCCAAAACAAAACAGAACTAAACTCAAAAATCAAATGCACTAAAAAGCACATCAATTCAGAAACAATTCATAAAGTAACCATAGTAATCGATTATTTCCCCACTTTTACATAATCCAATATTGTTTTTCTTTATTATGATTACTAAGCATTAGAATTATGACGGTTATTATGTTTATTTTACGAATCATAATCTAAGATATAGTACAACAGCAAGAAGCCCGTTTTTTCGTCTTTATCTCTAAATTTTTATTCTTATCCTCTGTCAATTCAATAGTATCCGTGCCTGTTAGTTTTGTTTCGCAGAAAACATCGTCCTCACTTGGTTCTATATTCGTTTTTGTAACATCATCAAACTCAAACCAATCCTCATCACTAGAGCTATGGTGGCTTTGTAACCGAAGTATCGATTGTGCACTCTGCGTACTTATTAATCGAATCTTAGTTCGCCTATGTGTCGATTCACTCATACACCTCGCACGACTATGAAGCGATGGTTTAAAATCTAAATGTTGCGATTGCGATTTACCCAAATGCCGACAACTTCTCAAATTGTACTTTTCTTTTAAAACAGTTGCTTTCATCTCTAAATTACGCGATTCCTCCAGTTTATTTCGATACTGTTTTAAATCGTGGTTATCTATAAAAACTTGCGGTACATCTGTGACCTCTAAGCTTTGGGAGGCATCCTTATTTCTAAGGTCTAGATTTTCTTTGAAGATAGGTGGTTGATTTTGAGGTTTATTTTGCCCTAAATATCGACAAGGCCGTATTTCATGCGTTTCTTTAATAGTAGGTGCTTGCTGTTGTAAATCCGGATCAGAACGAAGGATATTCTCAAGTCGTGATTTTAAAATACGCGGACTAACTGACTGTTTCCTAGTGGTGCCGAGGTGCGATGGAAGCTGAGAATTTGTTAACGTTTGTTGTTCGGGTAACGGCGAATGTGATTCTGCACTTTCCGGCGTGTAAGGATCGTGTGCAAGCTTATCTTTAGTGAATAATTCATGCAATAAAGTACAATCAACGTCTATGTAACTATTACGGCCGCTTACATACTCGCACATGTCGATTATGTTTATTTCTATTGAAGCGTAATTTTGGCAACATTTACATACAACAGCATCAGCATTACTCAATATAATATTACAAGCATTATTTGAATGTTCACAACAACTTATTGTACCTGAATTCGAACGTAGCGTGACATGTAAATACACCGGCTAGAAAATAAATAAAACAAAAATACCAAATACTGTTTTGCTTTCTTCAGACACCCGTTGATCATTGTTTGGTATTAGATCCGAATATGATTGTAATCCTAATCCAAACATTGCATCATTTATAAATCAGTAATATAAAGAGCATCATTTATCGAAATAGTCAGTAAAACCCGATTAAACTCAACGCAGAAAATAAAGCAAGATTCTATTTTCTGATCAGAATGTCGGAGAAGCCAATACCCAGTTAACATAGAGTTGCCATTTCATAGACGTTCATTTTCAGATAAAATAATTATAAAAATTGCTATTTTAACAACGGCTGTTTTATAAACGCCTCAACTAGAGTGAGATTTTAATCCTAGAATCCATCTTGGATATAAAATATATAGATTGCATTTTAGGAAGATAATTTTAGACATCCAGATTACATATTTTGTGATTAATTATGATAGGATTATAATTATCGATTATATATATATATATATATATATATATATATATATATATATCTAATTTTTACTAAGAAGAATCTAAATATTTAATCATTTTCATATTATCTGATATGGATAAACAATTTTAACTACTTTTCACCTAGTAGGAGCGTTGAAGCAGCAATGGGGGACAGAAAATACAATAACTTGATAAGTAATGTATGTAAGAAAATCTGTGTTCGGTAAGTGACGTCACCTACTCTATAATCATGTTATAGTGATGTCACGAGGCGTACTGTTAAGTGCTTCGCTCTGCACTTACTGAACACAGCTACAGAGGATGTTAACCAAGGTTACTTTTGGTAACATTTATCCTAAGTCGTTTTATTGCTACCCGTCATTACTGGACAGGAGTTATAGTTGTTTAAAAACAAATCCCGTATTTAATTATTGTATATTATAAATAAACACTGTGCCCGTAAACTATATCCATATCAGATATCCGAAAAACTACATGATATCTTCTTGTTATCAAAGATATCAGTGCAATATAATAAATAATACCTTATAATATCATGTGAAAATCCAAATAAACTGGCTGCATATATCAAAAAGAGAGGAAAAATTGAAAAACAAATAAATTCGATCAAACCCAATATTGTCATAGGTTCTATCAAAAATAAATAAATAAACTCAGAGTTTAGATCAAAGTTGAATAGAAAAACGCATTCATTTGATTAGATTTAAAAAGCTAAATTTGAAAAACAAAAAACGATATATACATATTGTTGTTTACCTTATGATCTCCCATGCAAGTGTCGCGGCCCATAAGATTATACTTAATTCCATCTGCATCTTCAATTAGCGTTTTAGCGGTGTGACTGAGGAGAACTCGGTCACACCAGGCCGGGCATCGGGTTTGCATGTAACTGGTAGCAAATGAGATTTTCTCTTCGAACGGGTACGATGGCGGAAAAGTTACCGGATATTCATACAACTGATTCTCAAACGCTTCCAATTCGCGGTCGAAACACTTCAACTAAATGACACAGAAAAAAACACTGTTCAAAGTTCTGTCGCCATTGCGTTTATTTATAACTAGTTTCGCAATCGTACCCATGAACCATCACTGCTGAGAAACACGTCTTGATGATCGGAATGATTGAATTCTTTCTTCCCAACAGTCAGCACCAGTTGATTATCGTCATTATGGAATTGAATCTTTGTGAACTCATTACTCTTGTGGTGTGGAATTTTAGTTGTTGTCAAACCATCTGTTAGTTTCTATAAACGATGTATGCTTAATTTTGATTAAGTAATTATTTTTTTGATCAACTCATTCGTAGTAATTAGTTGTGATTTGTTTGGTAATAAAGCATAAAAATGTGCTTATCTTACCTTAACAACACCGTCTGTATCAGTTCGAAAGTTAAAATCGCCGAAGACGAAGAAAGGCGCGGTGCCGTGCCGGTCATTGTGAAACCGCTGCAGGGTGTGCTCCAGGGCGCGACGTCGGTTCTTGCAGTACACCGACGGAAATGTTTCCATAGCGATGAAATTGGATGCATCGTGAAATAGATGGATATTGATGAGATCGAACACTGTACCACTGATAGACCAGCGAGTACGTAGGAAGCCTTTACGTGACCATTTACACTATACATATATAATAGAAAAACGTTGCATAACTTTAGCCACACTATTTAAATATTTCAATTAGGCCCTAGTAGCGCTTATAACTTGATTTGAAAACTTCTAGAGGGATCGTGACATCACGAATCCCTAAACGCATAACTTTATTATATTTCCAAATATACACAGTTTTATAAATATGAGTTATTGACTGCGTATTTATTAAACAAAATTAGAATGTGTTATTACCTCTGGGAAGAAATCTTGTGGAAATTTGGCTTTTTCTTTAGTAACAATAGCTTCAATGTTTCCCGTGTTTATTTCATTTCCGACCACTTGAACGAATTCCAAATCTTTGAAATCCCAAATAAAAACATCTTTAACGGACTCATGTACGAAATAGATGTTACCCAGTGCCTTAAATTAATCACTTTATATGAATTAATTAATTCTTTTATATGTATATAATTATAGTATGATTATCTAATTCGTCAATGATCAGCGCGTGCAATAAGTATATATACTCACTGGTACGTGTAAACAATGATGAATCAACATTCGCTTATCATTGCTAAGTTTACATAATTATACTTAATAATGACTAAACATTAGATCGCATACGGTGCGATTTGTTCCTAGATTAAAGTCTACACTGCCGTTATATTTAATATTACATTTGTATAATTCACAATAATTGTGTGTACCACCACAACGTAATACATACCGTAAAATTTTCAGCAGAACTATAATCTTCATCGATAAATACCCGCACTCGATCGAACAGCCGTAATTCTTCACTTGTTATCAACAATTTAACAAAATCTTCAACATATTTCATACTTTTTTCATAATTCTTCCCACCAACTTCTTGACAATGCAACGCTATGAATTTTGGGTCTAATTTCGTTACCGTTGACAAAAACTCTTCCGTCCATACTTTGAGCATTTCCGATGCCTACAGTTTACAATAAGTTTTAAAAAACAATTAATTAATATTTAAATTTTTATATGAATTGTAGAATTGATTTAAATATATAAAATTGCAACTTACATCTTCAAAAATAGAGCCTACATTTGCAGTAACCAATAATACTGGTATATTTTTGGAGCCCATTTTTGATTATTTGTCTCCTCAATATTTTCAACACATTACACCAAGAAATAGGGTTAGTACGTCTGGAATAATATTTAAATAAACGCAAATTAATGTCGTTTTGTATAAAACAAAACCGAAATGATTGTTTACCTACTTTATTTCATGTTAAAATTTATATTAAAAATTGTTTATTAGGTATACGTTAACTTAACGACGTTATCACCATCTTATCTCTTATTCATTTATTAAACACAGATTATCTTTGTATAATTTACATTTGTCGAAAAACAAACTTATATAAAACACTACATATTGTTTTTGTCCTGCCAAAAAGCACGAAAATGTAATTTTCTTGTGTGTTTGTATATGTGTAACACTGTTCCAAATAACATGGGTGTCGCGTTCGGTATTTGATTCATGAATTCGAACACATTTTGTGCGCGTTTAAAATAAAATATATTGTACCGCACTGGTACGTAAGTAAGCGTACCGCACTTGACATTTAAAATTGCCTTTATGCACAGTGTAAAGAAGGGCTACAACAAAAATTAAACAAGTATTGATTTACACAATCTGTGATAGTGACAGGATTAGTTCAAAATTCGATCTATTTTTGGGCCTGTGTCACAATGTTTAAACTAGATCGGGAACAAAACAGTGTTTATAATTAAATTTTACTCAATTCGATTATCGTGCGCTATAAATAGAAGCAACAGAATGCAATATTCGTTATTGTTCACTATTGTTGCTGGTTTTTCAGTAATCAATGCTGAAAATGTACTTATGACTGAAGTATTTGCTATAAATGTTGAACCAACTTTATTTAATTGGTCTTATCAAGGTAGTTTTTGATATAAATGCAGTTTGTAACCTTAGTATTTTATTAGATATGTTTATGTACATACTTACACGTTTTAAATTAGTTATGCATTATTTTAATTAAAATTTAACGCGGCAGTTAAATTAAATTTTATTAGGATGGGAACACTGTTTAACTATTATCAATGTTGATAACGCACGCAAATGATTTGACTCTTGCATCTATGAGTAATATACATCGGAATTAAATCTAATAAACTACAAGCATGATATTTTCGATTATTACTTTAAAATTCTAAACTAATAATATAGCGCCGATACTAAAGGCACTTTACTCTGACGCTGTTGCTATAGAAATGCATGTATCCATAGTAACAATGTAACAGTAGACACTTGTTTGCAACAAAACAGGTATAAATGATCAATTTGAGTACCAACCGTCATTGCTAAATGCCCCTGATCTGCCATCTTGGATAAACTATGTATACAGTAACCGACACCATTCTGGTTACTTGTACGGCGTACCACCAAACGAAAACAATGCAGAAGTTAAGTTAGATATAATCGCATTGAATCGGCAAGATTATGAAACTAGACGCTTAATATTACCGATTCAAATCACCGAAAAACTAAACCCAGCCAAATATGAAGTACAGCTGAAAATCGACAACTTGAACGTCGAAGATATGTTCGATGTTGAACGAATGGAAACACTGAAAGATATTTTCCGAAAAAAACTATGGAGAGATAGCCAAAACGATTTATATGTAACGTTTTTGGCGAGTGCTGTGAAATTAGGTGCTAGATTACCACTGAAACCCAATGAAGGTGAAGGGTATGTTTAGGAATCTGGTGTTGATTTGATGAACTAATTTAAACTTGTTGCTACTATTATTTTTTTCTGCAACTAGTTTAAGTTAGTTATTTTTTAGCGTTGTTTTGAGGATTGGTAGCACTGCAAAGTTATCAAATGAGCTGATTGAGCTCCAAGAAGAAGTGAAACCTTTGTGGAAGGTCCCTTCGTGTCCTAGAGATTTTAAGCGAACTACAGTCGAGCGGCTATTTCGCGAAAATGGATTCGCTCTTGATTGGTGTACATTTCGATTGGTAAGCTTTTTCAAGCTAATGTGCCCAACCTTAGATAATAAATAACGAAATAACATATTTTTTATGTGTAGCTAGAGGAAAAAATTGATAATGAAGAATTAATAAATACTAACACAGAAGAAATAAATGCTGAACGTTGGATATCGGTTGCGAAGACAGAAGTACCACAACGCAGTTATGTTTATTTGTTTGTTGTTACAGTGTTGGTACCCATGTTTATCATGGTTGTATTCGCTGTGTTCCTATCGATGATTATGTGTGTCCAACATAACGAACTGTAAGTAACTAATTTTTAAATATATATTTTTTGTTTAATTAATATTATCTTACAGTGAAGATCCAATAAGTGATGAATATATTGATTCATTGTTTCATATATGTACTGATTATTTCAGGTAGACGTGTGTGGTTTGCAGTTTTGATTTGCAATTAAAGAAATCACTTGCGCTATGTGTGTGTGTGCTTGTGACGTCACAACTATATATATATATATAAATATATATATATATATATATATATATATATATATATAATAACAATTTATATAAATATGATTATGAAAACAATGCTAGTTTATAATTGTATCGTTCCTAAACGATTAAATTTCAGTTCCAAAGAAACGGAATCAACGTCTGTTGAAGTACCAACGGCAAATTCTACATTATCGACACCGAAACAAATGCATACATTACGCAGTTTGACTAACCAAAATGACATGACTTGTCTTTCTCCTGAAAGTATGCTTATATCCCGCAGCCGTACCAATAGTCCGAATAATACGATTGGTAGAGGTTTGCATTGTCGACCAAGTCCACCTCCGTATGTGCGACCAAAAACTAAACCAAATTTCTGACAAGAAATGAAGTCAGAACGCACTTGGTATTGCTAACTTCACTACAATGTGATACTGGTATTGTTTCAATGTTCTAGTCCTAGAAAGGTATGAATTGAGATTAATTAGACAATTGTTTTATCCATTCATTTATTCAAAACATATTTATTGATAACCAATTCAACAAAATTACTACTTATTCACATTACAAATAATCACGTACACTTACATATTGAATGTTTTGAATACAAAACCAAAACATTTTATAGTGAAATACAAATTATAATAACGCTTATAATTAAATAAAAGTATGGTAGCTTAGAAACTGAAAGTTCTTTCTTATAATTTGAACCTGGTTATTAATAATATTCCTGATTTCATATTTTAACTTCAGTATAAAATTCAAGTGCGTTCCGAGCACTAAATAGAGTATAACAAGTGATCAGACACCTAGTTGCGCTCGGAACACTCCAGATAATACCAAACACAATTCAACGTTGATTAAAAAGACATCTTATTATCTAATACATTATTTATGTTTAAATTAAAGTTTTGACAACGTTGACTACACGTTATCGTCAAATCTGTGTTAGAACACTACCCTCTCGCAATTACGTCGTTTTGGTTTGTTGTATTTCCAGAATTACGTCACAGTGACGTTATTGCGAGAGAAAGCTGAGTCCTAGCACTGTGAACATATACCTTATAGAATTAAAGTGTGTAAAAAATTTAATTTGTTCCTAAACAAGCGAGAAACATCATTTTTATTTCCCAAACGCTTAATTATACTTTAATATGAACATGCTGTGTATGCGAATAAAATTCAGATTTCGTTTTAAATGTTTGATCGCATATTTTACAAGTAAATATATCGTCGGAATGCGGCAACACATTTTGGTTTGTTTCTTCGTTATGAACCGAACTCTCACAATGGGTGAGCATATGGTTTTTAAAAGATTGTTGATTATAATATGGAATGTCGCAAAGCGTACAACTATACGGACTGTACATTTTGTGAGTTTTCATATGTTCTTCATATTTAACCCCTACATCAAACGTCTCCGGGCATTTCGTACACTGATAAATTGGCCCGCTGAAATGCATTTTCTGATGCCAAATCAAGCGGAACTTATGAATAAAGCTAAGAGTGCACATATCGCATTCGAAACGTTGTGCGTAGCTATGTAACAATTCATGTCGTCTTAAATTGTTTTTGTATATAAATTTTTGAGAACAATACGAACATGCGTATTGCCGCTCTTCATCGTGTATATGCATATGCAATTTTAAACCAGTAAGCTCATCGAATATTTCCCCACAAAATGTACACGTGAATGGATTGGCACTACTGTGCACTTTCATATGAGCCTCTAAATCATCGATTTTACGAAATGGATGTTTGCACATTCCACATTTATGACGCTTTCCTACAGGCAAGTCTGGTTCAGTTTTCGGTGAAATTAACGATTCAACATCCTCTGATTTTGAAGTCGTAACATTTTTTGATTGTAAAGCTTCAACACGCGTTGATTCTAAAGCTTCAATATGCGGTGATTCTACAGCTTCAAGATGCGGTGGTTCTAAAGCTTCAACATGTGGTGATTCTGAAGATTCAACATGTTTTGATTTTAAATCTTTAACATTCTTTGATGTAAACGCTTCAACATGCGGTGATTCTATAGATGCAACATCTTTTGAATTTAAATCTTGAACATTCTCTGATGTACACACTTCAACATGCGGTGATTCTAAAGATTCAACATGTTCGGAATTTAATTCTTGAATATTCATTGATGTAAACGCGTCAACATGCGGTGATTCTAAAGATTCAACATTCTCTGATTCAATAGATTCTAAATTTTCGTTCGGTTTTCGATAGTGGCTCCTTATATGGGACCGTAATGAGTTTAAATAAGTGAACGATTTATTACAAATGCGACAGAAATGCTTCATTATTGAGTGTAACCGCATATGATTCAGACATCTACCTTTAGTTAAAAACTTTTTCCGACACACCGAACATTGAAATGCTTTTGCATTTAATTTAATTAAATTAATATTTTGAACTGTCAATTCTAACTGCGTTTTCTTTTTTGAAATTGGGCGTTCGATATCAAGAATTTGTTTACATTTTGATAAATTATTCCTTCTGGCATGAGCATTTAAATGTAGATTTAAATAATATTCAGTGATAAACATCTTAGGGCATAGCGAACAAGAAAACAGTGTATCTGTGTGTAACCGCATGTGGAATGATAAATTACATTTGCGTGCAAAGTTTTTGCCGCAATTCGCGCATGAAAACTTATTTCCTAAATGCAGTTTTGTATGAGATATTAAATCACTATAAGAATTAAACTTTTTGCTGCATGTTGTACACTCAAAGTGAGTGTTACTTGTTTGGTTACTAATTGGATTTAATTCATCGTTATTAGCTGGTGTTGGGTCAATTTTGGGCTTTTTCTCATCATTTGAAGATTCACATTCGCTATTTGAGTCCGAATCTACATCTGTTAATTCATGGTATGATTGTTGTCGAGGAACTCGTTTACGAAATGTATAACTTTCTTCAATATCCACTTTCCTAGAATACTTTTCACTACTGCTTTCAGTTGAATAAACTTCATTTTTAAACTGAGTTTGTATATTTGAAGTTTGGGAATTGCTTTGCTCATTTTTGATTGCAAGTGAGTGCATTTTTTGTATATGTTTCGTTAACGATCGTTTATTAGTGAAATGCATTGCACAAACTCGACAAGAAAATCGCGGATTTCTTTTGCGTGATTTCGTTTGTTTTAATTCTTGTTTATGCGTTTCAATATGTTTGTTTAAGCTCGGTTTATTATTAAAGCGATGATGACACATTTTACAAGAAAATACATGTTTTTGATCGTGTATCTGTAGTATATGTCGGTTTACATCGGTGACTCGTTTATATTTTTTCTGGCAAATCGGGCAAGAAAACGGTGATTTTTTAATGTGCACAGGCATATGACGCACTAATTTACTTCGGGCCGGAAAGCTTTTTTTACAAATGGTACAAACGAAACTTTTCTCTATACGTGGTTCATATTTAAAGTGCACCCGCAACATATGCATTTGTAAACTTGCATTGTTATCAAACGCTTTCTCACATTGTTTACATTGTAATTTACTTTTACACTTGAGCAAATGCAAGTTTAAGTGTTTTCTTTTAGTAAACTTCAATTTACAAAATAAACAAGTCAATCTACTATGTTTGGGATAATGGCGCATTAAATCCGATTTCCATTTAAAACGTTGATCACAAATTCCACAAGAGAGATATTTATTGCCGAGTTGTTCTTTAAAAGCCCTACTTGGAAGTTCTTTAGGATGCTTTTTGTAATAATGAGAAGTTAAATTACTTTTTCTGGCATAACTTTTTACGCAAAACTTACACTGGAATTGTTTTGTTTCAATTGAATCAGGTAAATTGAGTCGTAAATTACTATTATTAATTATAGATTCTAAATCGAGTCGTTCTAAAACTACAATAGAGTTTAAAAAGTTGAGAGGTATATCTGGTTCGTTTGACTCAGTAACTATTTTAGATTGGCTTTCCGGGATCGACAATACTGGCGATTGATCCCTAGATGATTCGTTTTCTTGTTTATAATCAACAACTGGCGATAATAAGTTTATTTCAAAAGGATCTATCATTGAAGTTACTCTTTCAGTTTTAACTTCAATTTTTAAATCACTTACATCCATACTATCACTGTTTATTAATAAAGTATCAATATCGTCACTTATTTCCTGTTTTACACAAACCATATCTTGATTTTGATCACTTTCAATATCTAGATATGGAGTATCCGGTGACGCGGAATTAGTTTGAGTTGATAAAAACCATGAATTATCAATACTTTCACCCGACAAATCAATTTCACTATCAACAACATTATATTCGCCATCATCGATTTCAAATTTAGTAAAATCTAGATTAATAATCTCATTTTTACAAAATTCCATATCGAAACTGACTTCATTATTTATTTCGTCAGCCGTTGAACTATTATCTATATTAGAAATGCTTTGAGTAATACTAATTTCGTCAGAACTATCATCTACAAGTATGTTGGACACACTGTCCAATTCGATTTTAAGTTCAGATTTTTGATACTGCCGTAAATGTACCTGGAGTTTGTCGTCCGCTTCTCGACATTTTGTCGCGAATTTGTAAGAGCGATTTATTTCGCAAGCGCAGTCAGTGCAGATTTGATTCGGTAGACCATCATTTCCATAATACTGGAAACGAAACTTAAATTTATTGCACAATTTTTATCTATTATTTACTCAAATTGACAATCGCGTTTGAATTAATTTTTAAATTGAATATTTATATAATTCTTAAATAAACGCATACATTAGTTTATATGTACTCAAGCAAGTGATGACGTCATTGCCTCACAGTAATTTATCGTCATGAGTAAAGGTAACAATAAATAGCGCATGTAGATTGGGGTAAATAAGTCATTAAACTTATATAGTGTAGAAAACAATAGATATCATTGCTTTATTTCGTTATTAGAAAGCTTTCATAAAAATTAAAATGGTGGTGCACCATAATTTATATTTAAATGACATAATAAACAATTCTGGACATCTTAAGATAAATGAGTAATATTTATTTAATATTGTGATGTATATATTATTTAAACTATAGAAATAGTTTGATTCAAGAAAATTCTATACGCCATAAATATCTAGGTTACATTACATGAAATAAACTTACCTCTACGGTAGTGCAAGACATTAACATTTCCGCAAGACTTAGTTCTGTTGCAGTTTTCTCGTATAATGACTTCATTTCTCCAATTGTTAAGCATGTTCTACACACTTTATTTATATTAAAATCACTAGAATTTAGCATATTGTAGGTTAATCATAACCTCTTAAAAAATATCTTGTAATAAATGTAACTGTCAACATTGCTATTTGCTAAACCAAAACCATGCAGATTAATTAAACTATGCTGTACACGTGTTGAAGTATAAAATATTTATTTTCTATTTATAGGAGTAAATATATTTGTAACGACACTTTCGTTGGAATCTAAAAACCGTAGTTGATTAAAAATAAACTACTGTTGTACAAATATTTCTAACATTTTATACTTTTTCATCTTTTTGGTAATGTATTTTTGTATGGCTAAGATTGGCAACACTCGCTTTCAAATAAAACTCTAACATTTTAAACTTACATCAACAATATTAGTCATTTGTTGTACATTGCGAAATAAATAAATAAACCGGTTAAATTCGTACTTGAAACTACCAAATATGTATAAAAATGTGTAGGTGTAATCGTTTTAAGATTTAATAGTACATAATATTACAATTGGTTTACTTTTGTAAAGTGAATAATATTTGTGAATTTTTGAGTATGGCTGGGGTTGTACCATCGAGAAGTCGACCTCCACCAGCACGCAAACAATGGACTTTACATGGTAAATTTTGGCTTCAATTTATATTGTATTCGTTATTAGGCTCTAGAATTGTATAGTTTACGTTTTAAGAGGGATTTTTACATGTTTTAGATGGACCTAGAGGGTCGCTTAGACGTTTGAGAAACCAACTAGCAAGTGATGGGTGTCCAGAATCACAAGTTGTTTTGGCCAAACAATTATTTGATGAAGAATGTGGTAAGTGTATTTTATTATCCTAGCAATTCAAACTGATATACCTACTATGTATAAGATAGTCCTGTGCGGGGTACTGCAGACTTTTATTATGTATTTTCCAAAAAAATATGATGCTATTCTCTATAACTCCATAAGTCTATAATCTGTAAAAGAATATATAATATTGTATGTGTAGCCTATAGTATTATAAGCACTATTAAAATTACTAAAACAAAATGGCCACCACCAAGTTACATACATATATAACTTCATGCCTATTCCCATCAAATGGGGTGACAGAAAACCCTTTATATCCATTCACATCTTGGCAATCTTTCACAAACGAATATATACATAATAACAACTGCATCAACTAGTGTGAAAATCCAGTCGCGAAATAACTGTGTATATGTATTTTTAGAATTGGAAATAGATAAAAAAGAGAATGCCAGACTGGGTGTATATTGGCTTATTAAAGCCTCCGAACAAGGCAACAGTGAAGCAACTGAATTGTTAAACAAATGTTTGATTACGGGCAGAGGCATTACCGAACATAACTATTTGGACGTCAAATCTTGCATCAACATGACGCAAGATGAGAAAATCGCAAGGAAAGCTGCGCGGGAAATGTTTGCAAGGTAAATCATTATTCTATTAATTATATGCGATGATTATTCAACCAATTACTTTATATAAATATATATATATATATATATATATATATAAAATAGTCACTAGTTACCTAAATAAAATCTATCACACATGTTACGCTAATATTACGTCACTAGTTGCTTGAATAAAAGGTTTCACTCGTGATACGCCATTTCGACGTTACTAGATGTTTATATAAAATGTCTCACACATATTATGCCATTATTACGTCACTAGTTATCTAAATAAAATTAGCCACACACAGTATGCCATTTTGTCGTCACTAGATGCGTCACACAACACATGTTATGCCATTATGACGTCACTAGTTGCTTAGATAAAATGTGTTAATTTATTATGCTTAAATAACCCGATTAACCATTAAACCATGGTTAAACACATAAGCGTTATAAGCCTATGCCCTTATAGTGTTATAGAATCACTATCTAAGATACAGATTACACAAGTTCTATTAGTTTGCAAGACTTTCATGTCATGCTAGCTGTTAAATAATAAATATCCCTGCTAGTTTATCAAATGGCGAAGACTTCATCACATCTGAACAACTACAAAAGCGAATGCTAGAAATTCGTAATGAATCACATAACTCAAAACTGCTACCGGAAGAAGACTTAGTGCATCGTAACCAGCTGGAAAATGGCGAATTGGTTAACAATATTGACACTGATTCAGATTCAAACGAAGAAATGGATTGGTCAAGCCGAAACGACTCAAAAAACGAAAAACTCACAGAAGATCACTTAGTTACCGCAGCTGTTAATTACTCCCATGGATATCTCCCATTAGTTAACCGCGTTCTAAGCCTAACCGATCCTGATCTAAACGCCCTAGATCATATCCCCGTGTTTCAAAGATCTGTCCGTCACCCATTACTCGCCATAAAAATATTATATTTTCGATTAATTTTATTGTTAGGCAGTCGTGAGTTTAAGCATTTATTCCCGTTTAATCGAACTGATATTCAGTTGATTTCGTTGTTGGCTTATTCGTTGTTTAGCACCGAAAATATCGCTCTTTTTATACCGATGGTCCTGTTCTATGGTAGTTTCGTTGCGATGGTTGTATTAACGTTTCAAATGTTGCAACAGTTTAGAGATTTTCAAGATTTCAGAGTTTGGTCTGGTTTGTTTCTAACATATTCCGGCGGTAGTTTAAACGCGGAACAAGCTGAATTTCAGTTTATACGCAATAATTTAAAACCGTATGGCCATTTTTTTATTGCCTTACTAACGAATTTAATTGTTTATCCGTTGATTGCCGAGCAATGGATTCCGCAATCAGAAATAACTGTCATTGCGTTTTGTTTAACTTTTATTTCGTTGTTAACGTTTATGTTTAAAGAACGCTCGAAAAAGTTCCCGGATTTATTACTTTTATTTAGTTTCGCTGTAAACGTACTCGCAAAATACCCGTATGAAACTGATCCGGTTGTGATTCAAGGTTGGAGGTTCTTAGATTTAAAAATCCCGACACTAGCAAGCTATATAATAGGAAATGGCATCGAATTTTGTTTGAACTTCCGTTTATTGTTTTATATATTCATCCCAATCATTTTTAGTTACATCGCAGCCCGCCAAAATTGGCGCGGAACTTACAAATTCCTAATACCGCATTGTGTAACTTTAAGTTGGTTGCAAATAGTAGTGATAAACTCCCAAGGCGCAACTATGTTTGGACTTTTACGGGGTACATTAGCTCTAGTCGGTTTCGTACTATTTCTACCCCTAGTTGGGTTAACCACGATTTTATTGCCAGCGGCCGCAGTTGCGAAATGGTTAATTACAAACAATTTCATTTACAGTTTTGCAGTATTTATAATTTGTGCAATGGTTGGCTTAACGATTTCTTGGGCTTTATCGCGAACTAAGTTGTGTAAATACGTCGGAATTTTACAGATTTTATTCGGTGTGATGGCGGCGTATATATTAATTAATTCGGCGTTAGAAAAAAAGAATTTAATCGCCTATATAAAATTGCCGGAGCGCCAAATTAATTGGGAGCAATATCAAAATATTTGTCACCAACCCGCTTGGGACGCTTCAAACATCGCGACAACCCAGTTAAAATGCCATAAATTAGTTAACATCCCGGTTAGTTGGAACGGTTACGTGAACGAAGTTAAATTAAAATCGATTCGCAATAGTTTAAAATATATTTTTGATAAATTACCAGCGTTTTTAACTAATTATTTTTATTGTTATTATGGTGAACCGTTAGACGATGATTGTAATCATGATTATTTACGTGAGAATTGTTTAACGGTGAATGACTTTTTAAAAATGAATCAACATTGCAGTTTAGATTCGTATAACGTTTATGAGTTTGAATTGTCGGTAAGGATGCAATCTGGTATTTGGGGTAAAAGTGCTGAGGTTATTTTAAATATTGAACATGATTTTACGAATTTCACAACTCAGTTGAAACCTAATGATAAAATCTGGTTTAATGGTGTTTTGGTGAATGATTTGTCACAAAATGGTGACGGGTATTTAGGGGGGTTGAAACCGCATATAAGTCTAAGGGAAATTGGATGTTTAGCTTGCCATAATATGAATTTAACGAATTTCAAACCGTTAAAACATAAAGCAATTGCGATTAGGAGAGTTATTACTATGATGTATACTGGTGTTAAATTCGTGCTCAATATTTTGTTTAATCCTATAGTTGTGTTTAAATAAAATTTGATTAAAACAAATATGAAATCACTTTTCCTGAATGTACCCAAAAGTAGTTGCTAAATGGTATACTTAAAAAGCATCACTCAACTGTATTAAAATAATATTTACTAACTGTTGGTCACACAATAATTAGGATTTAATTTCTATAGAATAAAATTTTATTTTTCGTTCTAGAAAAAAGCACAGTAATATTTTAAATTCAAATAAATTAGATTTAAAATAATGCAAATACTAACTGAGTAAATTATAAAATGATTGCTAAAATATTTGACTGAAATTTAAATTATTAATAATAAATATTAGAGATGAAATATATTTGGAAATAAATTAAATACTATTTAATCGGATATTTTCTTATGGTGTTTCTAAAATTGATATTATTTTTCGACTTTTATGCAAATATAAAAATTCATTTACAACTATTTTGAGTTCTATATACAAATACGTACATACATCAATGTTATAATAACAATTTCCGTGTGTTTATTATAGATTTTGTAAAATATATATGATTATTTATGAATGTTAATATTTATTACTGAGATAATACGACTTAGAAGCAAAGTAGTCTATTTATTGCAACGCTCAAATATAACATATTTCGTTTGGACATAGAATATATTGTATTAATACGTGCATTATAACCCAACGTTAGAATTATATTATTGTTTTAATCGGAATAAATTGATAAATTTTGAGAATATACGGTAGGTCAAAATATAACAAATAGTGACTAAATAAAATTTTAAATTAAGAATTAGTACTACTTTGCTTCAAAAATCGCTCTTTTTGCAGTTGTTGTTTCGTTATAAGAAGTATTATGAATGTAAAATATAATTAATAAATAAGAGTGTTGAAACAAATTGGAGTTGGTTCCGAAAAAAATCCTCAAAATTTGACACCTATATATTTTTTTAATAAATTCTTAATTTTAGCCATGGATCTGTGTCCAAAAGCGAAACTAAGAGATATAAATGTATATTGCAATTGTAGCGCACCATCTTCAGAGAATTTAGAGGAGGATGATTACAACTTTTTAAATTACAAGGTAAATTATTTTCCTGTGGAGCCAATTTAATATGTACTTACAATGGTGGTTTCAGGAATTATATTTTGAACCGTCCGATGACGCAGATAATAAAATCGATTCGTTTTGGAAATATCTTAACTATCAAAATATCCCATTACCGCGTGTAAACCGGCCAAAAATTCACAAAAAAATAAAGAAACATGTACGAATAGACGAAACACTCAGACAAAATGAGGAGTACAAATCGACGAACTGGGCGGATAAATTGGCATATTTTCAAGAAAAAGGATTCGGGAAAATGCTTGTAAGTGACAAAAACAAATTATTTATTTATGTTACTAATAATTGAACTTCATCACGTCAATCATCACATATTTATATATGCGCTCAAATATTATCCCCTAAATGGTTATATGGTTTTCAATTCTATTTTATTGGCTTACTGAATTTTATGGTAAATATTTCCATGCAATTGTAGAAAATGTCGCAAAAGAAAACGTGTACTGTTTGTAATAACGACGCATTTGATCCGGTTTTCGCGGATTTAAATTGCCGCGACATCGTAAACAATCTACCTGATTTGGTAGAAAAAAAGGAAACAAAATGCGCGGTTAATATAAAAAAAAGTGAACCAGAAGTGGTACCGGTGATAGAAATCAAAGTGTCCCAGACCATCACACCAACTGCTGTCTCTGAGTCAGAATTGTCATCGAAACCCGATACCAAATCCGAAATAAGTGATCTACATTCAGTCAGTGTCAGCCTCCAGAATGTGAGCACAAGGTCCCGACGTGACTCGAACTGGCCGGGCAAATCTATAGCTACTACCATTAACGATGCGTCTCAAAGTGACTTGGAAATGCTCCCGATTAAGGAGGTAATTCGTAGGAAAAAGAAGCTTATATTCAGTACTCAAAACGTAAATATAGAAGAAGAAGAGCAAAGTATTCATACAATTGTATCAGCAAGAAATACACACTGCGTTTCCGATGCCAACTTACCGGCTAAATACTACCAACTATAGTTATTTTATATAAAATAACCTATATACATATACTAGTGACGTCAATATGGCAACATGAATTCTAAATTAAATATTCTGCTTTACACTTCTACCTCATGCGGACTTCTATAAATTATATTGTAAATAGAATTATTTATATACATTTAATTAGCAATAATTAGTTTTTGTTGATTTTGGATAATACACGGGACAAACAACACCCAGTGACTGTCAAACTGTTCAGTCCAAAGTGCATTGTTAGCCCAGTAATTTTTCCACTTGCACACAATTAAAATTGAAAACCATATACGATATATTTAATAATGAAATACGGGACAAACAATGCCCAGTGACTCTAAAACTAAATCAGTCCACAGTACATTGTTCGCTCAGTACGCCACCATAATTTCGCCACAAACACAATCGCTGTTTTCATAATGAAACACGGGACAAACAACACCCAGTGACTCTAAAACGTATAGTCTACAGTGTGTTGTTGATCCCACAGTTTACTATGTCTGGTTCGGTTGTTGTATGTACGAATGGACCACTGGACAAACGCACCCAGTGACTATATATATATATTGAAGTCAACTGGATGGCGTTAGCCCAGTGTAACCACCGTTTTGTTGATTGGTACCTTCATTTTGTTTTGGTTTCGCTGTCGCATTACGTTAGTAAACATTCTGCCTTGCTGGACTAGCTTTATCGTGTTAAACTTACCGATAATGCTACACCACCAAAGTAGAATATTTATAACTTTGCAAAAAAGTAGCACTCGCGTTTCATGGAAATAGACACAGGACAAACACAACCCAGTGACTGTAATGTTATAGCCAACTAAGCAATGTTCATCTAATGTAATAATCCTCATCCAATCTTCTTCTGGCGTTGATATTAATCTATATCAAGGAGGTAACTATTGGCTGTGATATATATTTAAATATAATATGCCACACCAATAGTTCCTTCCAAATATAGATCTTTCTAGGAGTATCACAGTAGCTATGGACAAAATCAATCACTCATTGCTGTTACGTCAATTCAAAGTCT
This sequence comes from Nebria ingens riversi, assembly GCA_018344505.1. NCBI lineage: Eukaryota > Metazoa > Arthropoda > Insecta > Coleoptera > Carabidae > Nebria > Nebria ingens. The sequence goes on from JADQWA010000207.1 coordinate 790,109, forward strand.
ACTTTGTTGAACTAGCTTTATGGAAATTTAAAAAACCATACAACTAGATCACCAAAGAAAACTACAAACGACTTTTTATTTTTCTCTCACATTTGTGAATTGTAAGTAACACTACAGGACAAACATAACCCAGTGAGTGTCACATGTAACTCAATCTAAGTAACGTTTGCCCTATAGTATCACCCAAACTACTAATATGTTGTTGTAAGTTGTAGGTTTCGTCTTGTAGGCAACTATTAGCTGTGATATGATCAAATATACAGATCACACGAATAGTTCCTTCAAACCAAAAACCTCTATACACACATTCAGATACATTCGGTGATACGTCACTATACATTCTTCTTTGCTGAACTAGCTTTATGGTGTCAAATACCCTCATACAGCTAAATCACCAAAGAAGAATATACTCAACTCCTATGACTTATCTATGACTATTTGATTTATGCACGGGACAAACACCACCCAGTGACTGTCAGTGACGTCAGCCAAACTAAGTTGTGTTCACCTAGTGCAACATCTATAAATGTGATTTAAATTACAAACTGAGTTGAGATGATTATAGATCAACAATTCATCGGTAACTACTGGCTGTGATATGTCTATATAAACACATTTCACACCAATAGTACCAGTAAACTGAAAACCTTTATGGATACTATTTACCAGTTTCTGTAACAAACTTCACACAATTGTAGACTAGTCAAAATACATACTGCTTCGCTAACTTAGCTTTATAGTGTATAAAAAAACTATACAGCTAAATCACCAAAGAAGAATATATAAGACAATTGTTACACGCACTTTTAATATTATAAATTCACAGTTATTTGTTGTTTAAATGTTGATTCTAAGGCGAGTGTTCAATCTAGTCACAATTCGAAATACCAGTGCGACTAAACTAACACCCGTCTTTAGAATGCAACTAAAGAGTAGTTGTTTGTTTGAAACCAATGTTCATACTGATAAGAATTGATAACTGACCAGTATTTATATGCAGGGTGGCCGGTCCCCTCCACCGGGATAGGGTTAGTTGGGATTGCTTTGCGAATTTAACTCTTCTGCTGTATTTACCTGAGTTGCAAAATAGCCTAATCCGGGTTTAACTGTACTAGGGTTGTTAGATTTTGGAATATTTTGGAGTTTCAAAACAATTTTATTTTAAATACTTAAATATATTTTATGATTTATTTGCTATACATATAAATTTAATAATTTAAACTAACTAATCTTATTATTATTATTGTTAGTCTTCCATACACAACATTAATATAATAAATATATAAAAATAAATGCTTAATAATTTAATCCAACTTACCAATTTTTTATTTTCTTTTACTCTGATTTAAAAAAATATATATACATTTATATTTTTCTTTGCTACACCAGAAATTCCTCTAAACAACACTCAGATCACCCACAATTCTCTCTTATTTAAAAGTTTCCAGACTCAGCACTCACTAATATTTCATTTTATTAAACGAATGTGTATAAAACAATTAATTATACTTTTTTTATTGCTTTTTGATACACCATAAATTCTTCTAAAAACTATCGAAATCCTAGTTTTTTTCTGCGTTTTCCTTACCCAAAATTTGCTCAATTTACTTACTGTACTTGTTTTAAAACAATTCAATTTATAGTACATTCGATGCTAATAGTTTCAAGTTAATGAAATATGTTTATCATAATATTATTGTCTACAAATATTTGACACTACTTATCAAATGATATGAATTTCTATGTATTGTTATTGAGATATATATCAAGTTTCCTAAACAATTATCAAACAGCTGCTTATGATAAACATTTATAATTATTAGACGCAATTTTCTTACTCTACCAATGCACAAATATTAGAAATTTGTTTTTTAAATAAATAAATCCCTAATTTCAAGTTTAAAATTAAATTTGTAATATTTATAATAATTGTTTGACAAAAGTTAGTTGAGCTTTCATTTTTTAAATATAAAAATTAGAAAAAATATATTTTCTGTTGTGAGAAGCGTTTTATTCATATATATTTGAATAATATAATAGTTAAAAATATAATTTCAATAGTTTTAAAATGAATTTCTATTCAGTGGTATAAAAGAATGTCAGTAATTTGGAAATACACTTAAATACTTCTTAGAAATATAACCTGCTAATACTAAACCCCTCTAGTAACATATAATGACTTTACTGACCAAAAGATAATTGTTTTTAAATATTATAAGTCTTGCAGTAACAATTCCATATATTATTATTATATATACATATTATTATTATTATTATCTTTAGTTTTTAAATAATTTGAAAAATCATGATTTTTCTCAAATTATTTTCATCCATAACTCCAAAATTTAATGTTGTTTTCGCATTCCTGACCACGGATTTGGATTCTACATCATCTAATTATAGTAAAACATATTTTGGTCGTGACATTTCAATCATTTATTGACCCCTTTACTGTATTAATTATAATTTAATTTTTGGGCTCTAGCTCCCATAATTTTCAACCAATTCGGCTGAAACTTTATTTCTATATTAACAAAATGTTAATTATCAATACCTGAAAAGGGCTACTTTGTATCTATACTTAGTTTTCTGTAACTATTATTTAAACATTTTTTCTCTAAGTATTTTTCAGTCTATAACTCCTAAACTATTTTTTTTTCGTATTTCTAACCAAGGATTAAAATTCCGCAATATTTAATTGTGGCTAAAATATATTTTAAGAGAGCCCTAAACTATTAATTGTTCATTTATACTAAAGCACAATATATGTACTAAAAAAGTGCTACCTCTATCGACAATCATAAAAACTATCATTGCACTTAGATAACAGCCTGACTGTATGTGTGTGTGTGTGTGTGTGTAAGCTGTGCTATAATCATGACGTTTAATGTCTGTGAGTGTGTTTATAAAGTGTAAAAACTCTGGTTTAAAAGTTACAAACAATTGGTTTTATGGCATAAATTGATGAACAATCGTTGTTGGACATTTTCTCCTAGATTAAGGTAGGATTTTGCGATTTAATATCATTGTGTGATTTTTGCATATACAATTTGGTTGATCGATCAGTAGCGTATCTAGTTAGGGGTCTACTAGCATAAAATATTTCGCTTTCAGAAGTGTTCGATTGCTACTGGTTTTACCGTCCTTTTTGTTACGCCAATGTTTTATTGCATTAACTTGTTTTGAATTGTTTAAAATACGTATATGAACTAATTTAGTTTCGTTTTCGTAAAATACGATATGAAAAATGTACGTACAACTATTCTGGGATTCTTTACAGTTTACAGATTCTTATACATTTTATGTATAGTCGAAATTGAGATAGATTTCATATCTAACAAGCTTTATATGTTGGCTTTGTACATTCTTACAGATATTGTAACTTTTCTGTACTTCTCTATAACTTATAATTTTTTTCTGTTATGGATATTCAAACTGTCGCTAATATAGTTACATGCAGAACACTTAAGAAGCTTTTTAAGCTATATTTATACGTTTTTACAGATACTAGTTTTATTCTCCGATTTTTTGCATAGCTACTAATATTTACTAGGGAGCGTTATATGTTGGGCCTGTATATTTCTACAGACACTACATTTTTCTTAATTTCTTTGCTAAAATACAAATTCTTATATTTTTATATAAATGTTATTGGAAGATAAACTGTAATAGTTACAGAAAAACAAATATTTAAGATAAACTAGTAGTCATAAAAGTGTGAATAACAGTTGACTTCGTCTTTGTAATACAACAATAATATAAACCGATTAAATTTAAGCAATTTTAAGTATTGCCCTATTTGTTTTGCATTAACGGTAAATTTGTCTAGTCGAGAGCTTTATATTTATATTTGTATAGCTACCTGTGACTTTCTATACGAAATAGGTGCCTAATTACATGGCTATACCTAAGTAACTTATTCTAGGAATCTAATTACAGGTATAGTCATTACAAATGGCAATGTGTTTATTTGATTTATTTATTTATTTACAACATTTTCGCTACATTCTTTAATAATAACACACATATTTGTAGTAGCAATTTTTGAAATATAATTCATCGTAACGCGAAACCTGACGTCACAATCACTGATAGGCTGCATATTAATACATTAAAATAAATGCAACGTATTTTATAAAATGTTAATTAACTAAAACACTAAACATACATTATTATATTTACTTATATCTATTCTATACAATAAATTAAAAGTCTGTTAATTCTGGAAAATGTTAAATTAGATATATAGTACGAGTCAGTAATTCTATAAGAAGAATCTGTAAATTAATTATATTTATACAAATCAATTATTCGAACTTAATTTTATATTTAACTGAGCAACTATATTCAAAATATATATATATAATTAATAATAATTACAAGTATCTTTTTTTATTTATTTAATTAACAAATTCATCTTATAGAATTACAGTTATTGTACTATTAAATTGAGCGTAATAAACTATAATAATATGGCGTTTTTTAAACAAAATATGAACTTAGATGAAACGAAATAATTAGATGATTTATCTTATATATTTTTTTAAATCCAATTAGTGTGGTCGTCCGCAAACTTACGTATACGAACGTTATTTTTTATAGAAATCATACGTATTACGTATGATTATTTAGTTTAATCGGGCGTAAGTTGTAAATAGTGTTTTATTTACAAATAACATTGTGCGTTTCAGTCTCGTACTTAATTTAAAAAATATATGGCTGTTATAAACTAAATAATAATGGATTTAAAACTTAACCGAGGTCTTTCTAAATATTTCACAATATATACAATATTTAGACGGCATTTTAATTTTTAATTAACTAATATGGCCATGTCCTAAGTTTAAACTTTGTTGCAGTCAGTTTTGACCGAACGAATATTTTGCTATTTTTATTGTTTTACTAACGTAGATTATTCGCATTTTTGATTACTCCAACTCTTGTATTTTGCGTTCTTAGACTGGCGTAAAAAAGTCGTTAATTTATTTACATTTCTCAATATTATTAATTGTAAATTTCAGTTATAGAGCATAGTTGTTATTAATAATAGTAAATATGACGTTACTTAAAATATTTAAGAAATAATATTCGCGATTAATAATTAAATTAGGCATTTAATTCTTCTTGAATTTGTTGAATCGATTTTCCTTTAGTTTCGGGTAAGAACTTAAATACGAATAATCCAGATAATATACAGAATCCAGCAAACACCCAAAATGCACCGGCCATGCCGATCCATAAAGCAATTGAGCCAAAGAATTTTGTTATTAGAAACCCTATGAACCAACAGAACGAAGCTGTGGCAGTAGACGCGTTAGATTTTATATTAGCTGGGAACAATTCACCCATTACGGCCCATGGTAGTGGCCCGAAACCTACAAAAAAAAACATTTTTTTTAAACCGTAAATATTCATTATTCAAGATAAAATATAGGTCTTTATAAGCTACAGATTTACAAATAAAATACCCAATCTTACCAATACAGTAGACAATCATGTAAACAACCAGTGAAGCAACCGGTAGGAAAGAGATGGCACTGACGTCAGTTCCGTTTTTCAATAAATAGAAAAATAACCCTAGTACGATCTGAAACAAAATATTGTAGAATGTGTATAAAACATGTTTAACAGTCTTGTCCATTAGCGTATTTCATTTGAAAAAAGGTATCAATAACTTACTAGCGACAAACACATGCCAGCGGCGGAAATCAGAAGCAGTAATCTTCTACCCAGCCTCTCAACGACTAACGGTGTAACACCAGATGATAGTACTTGTACGACACCGATAGCAATAGCTGAGATATCAGCTGGAATATCGGAACCAGTTGCTTTGAAAATGCTTTCAGTGTAAAAAAGCACCACATTGATTCCTGCTAGCTGTTGCCCGGCTACCAAACCCAGTGATAGCAGGAGAGCTTTGAGGTTGCCACGGTTGTGGAAAATATCCTTGAAAGACCCTTTGTTATTCATTGCTTCATCTACGCTTTCCTGTTAGAAATTTACTATTATTATTGAACTTAATTAATTTACTTTATAGTAAAAAGTGTTATAAAAAATATTTCCCCTGTTCATACGAGGCCAGTTTTACGACGCCTAAATTAAATTGAAATAAACTTCTTGCAATACACAATTGAAATGTTGGTAGATTCAACATTTGTTTAGTATTTACCTTGATAATAGCCATTTCTTTCTCAAGTGCTTCGCCTTCCAGTCCTCTTAGTTTCCGCAACGCATCCGCAGCTTCTTCTGTGCGGTCTTGCGCCAATAAAAACGAGGGGCTCTCAGGGAATGCGATGAAAACAATTGAGAATAACACAGGGAAAATAAAACATACGATCGCTAACCAAAAGAAACTTATATATGGCCCTATTGCGTACGCCAGCAACAATCCCATCGTTATAAATAGTTGCATGAAGGATCCCAACGCTCCTCGGATCGAATCCTGAAACAAATATTTGTGTACTCTGGTTTTAAATTAGAAATATTAATATACCTCTGAAATTTCACCGATATACATTGGTAATGCTGTGAATATAGCACCAACACCCATCCCCATTAAAAATCGGGCTGCGTATATCTGTACAATGTTGCACGTAGTGCTGATCATGAACCAGGAAACAATGAAAGGCGCTGATGAGATTAGTAACGTCATTTTTCTTCCCATTCGATCGCAAGCAATACCTATTATACGAAATAATTTAGAATTGTTTTAATCGAGTGTATATTTTTCTGTGAAAATACCTGCAGGAAGAGGGCCTATGGCTGCCCCAAGAGCAATCAACGAACCAATCCATGATTCTTGCTCTAAATCGATTGTGTAGTTCAATGGTGTTTCTCCGTTGGTTTTTAGTTTAGCAAGTCCGGGTGATGGCCAACCTAAAGCTATACCGGCTGCAATTGCTGCTATATTCACTGTGAACATGAAAATAACATTTTTATTTTCTGTACTGCATTTTGAGAGTGAGAATAATATTTATTTCCTAAAGCAATCATAGAAATATTAGATTTTTACTTAAGATTAAATCAATTACGAATTAATATTTGATAATTCATATAATTTGGAGAGATAAGACACAGATAATGATTGAAGTTTTATCGTAAAGATAATATTTTGGGAACTTAGTTGCATAAATATTGGAAACTGTATTTACAGTATTTAAGCACTGTAAATCTGTTTATTATAGGTGTTTATGACATTTGTATGCAAATGTTTATTAATAATCTATAACTATATATTTGTTTTTAAAATTCAGGTAATTTAAATTTCTGGCTTTGCTAATAAATAATTTTTTTCCAAAAAAAAACTATAAAAAAAGGTATATCCTTTAACCATATGACCTTGAAACTAATTTGCAGTGGCTATTCATTATCAATAACAATTTAGCAATACATATTGTGGTCAAATGTGGTTTATTCATTTTAAGTTAACTTTAACTATAAATGTTGTATTTTGAATTAATTCAAAATATATAAATGAGTTTATAATTTTTAAAGAACGGCTGATAATACCGATAAACAATATATAATAATTGGCATTGACATTATTATCATTGTATCTCAAGAATATTCCAGTTATAAACAATTTGATTATGTTATCAATAATTATTAATTGTTAACGCATTGGTTTACTTATATTCTGTTAAGTACATATTACAAAATATTGTTTGCACCGCTTAGATTTTTATCACTTTATTTTCCCACAATGTAACAGAGACGTTGCATATCTGCAACATAACATAGACGTTACAGGTGGGTTGGTTTAATTTGTGACGAGGTTTCTACGTTAATTATTTCTAGTATATATTTTTAAGTGTTTCAAGTATTCAAATTTATTCAAACTTTTGAACTTTATTGTTTTTTCTTTTTAAACAAAATGTATATATTATTTTAATATACCAGAAGAATTTTAAAATTAAATTCAATGTCAATGCTATTTTATCTAGATTTAAATATTATATGTGAAAAAAAAAAAAATTGTCAGAGCGATTTAAAAATGACTAGTATTGTATTTTATTTGCAACTCAACTTACATATTGTACAAAGCGCTTAAGTGCTCGGTGTGTCTAAGTTATAAATTAATTTCAACCAAAATATATATTTGTGTGATTATTTCATCATAATTTATTGCATTTGTTATAATTGTTAATTAGTTCCGAAAGATTAATATCACACTTTATAATTATTTGATAAGTATTCTATTGTTTAAATAATTAATTGAACATACCTGCATAATTATTATAAAATACTAACATATACAAATCAAGTATTTAGTGCTTGCACTAATGCTATACTAGGCATAATAAACGTCTCAACTACGACACTAAATATTATATTTTTGTTTCATCAACAATATAGTGGCAATTTTCAAATATTTCAGATATTAAATAAACATTAATAGGGTAATATTATAATAATGTTTCATAAAAAATTAATTAATTAAGATCAATCCTATTTAGAGATGCTTCTACAGCCTCTTCACCACCACTCTCACACAAATTAAATAAATAAATAATTAGTAATCCAAAAATCACTTTTAAAATTGATAATCTGTAAATGAAGTACCTATACGAGAAAAAAATTAAAGCAACTCACCAGCAGCGGCTGCAATAAATTGTGGTGCTTTTTGAGCACTTCGGCTGCCAACTTCACGTTTTTTATCAATCACATTCATGTTTTGGCTTTGGCCGTTCAAAACTGACAGTTGAATATCGCTCGGTTGGTCTCGGGCACAAGCCATTAGCTCTTCCCTCTCTCCATCATCAATCGCCGTCGCATTGACGTCGTTTTTACTCATTTTTTTTATTCTTCAAATATTCTCTTGTCCGCGTGTCCACCTTTACCTTAAACACTTTCCAAGCGATACACCAACTGTTACAGTATTACCTATATTAGACCAAAGTATCGCAACGCGATGTTAAAACTGAACTTTATCTTTAACGTACGGTTACGATAAGAATTTTTGACGATTTTTTATCTTTTGATTGGCGCTACTTGTGTTACATGTTACTTTAAATTGTTTGATTTGGGATTTTCTAGTAGCGTTTTTGGTCATTTGAATAAACAATTTTACATCGTAAGATAACAGCTAATTTTAGCTAATTTGCGTATATTAAATTGCCTATCAAAAAAGAGACAATTCTGAGTCATAATCTGTAAGATTTTTAAGTAATCCAACATACAGATGGGCGTCTAGGAAGCTTTACGTTTAATTCTGTGTTTATCTATAGAATTATAGATTTAAACGAGAGAAACATGTTTTTTTGATGGAAATTTCAACCCATTGTATATATGGCGAAATTTTAGAGCGAAACAATTTTTCTTCACTAAACTCAAACATAACACTTTTCTGTCACGCAACTCATTATCAATAATGTTTAAATATTTATTAAGTTATATAACAATAACAACACTTAAATGTAAACAATTTTTTAGCGCACAAATTCATTTTTAATTCACAATTAACCAGTATTTTCACATTATAAATAACTTCCTGTTTTTCATGTCAAAAAAAAACCAAACTAGAAAAATTGTACAAATAAAAATGATTTTGTTTATATTTTTATACATATGTCAAATTTCTATTCTAAATTTGTTACTAAAATAACGTAATAATATTAGTGGTAAATAATGCCTTTAGTTTTCAAATTTGACTTTTTTCAGTAATAACTTTTTGAAATAATGAAATTTTTCGCTATAAAATGGAGTGGCAGAAAATCCTTTACATCCATTTATTAGTTGAACAAAATTCGCAATTTGCTTAAATGATTTTATCTTTTAAACAAATATGTTTTTATTTATAATTTTGTATACTTAATAGACTAAAGTTAAAAATAGCTGCTAATGTTTAATTATTTTTTAATTTATTGCATGAAATAATTTATTTTCTACCGCAATTAACAAAATGTTTAAAACGACTTTAAGAGCGTCGTTTACCTAAAGTTGCAGTTTTATATACAGAAATATTTAATTTTAACGAAATACTACTATAATATGAATAGGGAACATGAGTAGGAAGTATCAATCAGTTCAATAGCAATATTCGTTAATGCGAGATGCATTGTTATGTTAATTCCATTCAAATGTTTGAAAAGGCGATTGCCACACCACTAGTGGTTCTTTTTTAAAGTTAGGAACTACGTTTGAATAAGACTAACACATGAATGACTATTCTTTAGTATGGATAAATTTTGTTTATATTTCCGCATATAATTGCATACAAATTTGGTCTTCCTGAATTATTGTAGGAAATATAATAATAGATAATAACATTTTTGCATTGCATACAATTTCACGGTCAATGCCTACTGCGACAGAATATTAATAAACGAGGAAGCAACCGATGTCATTACCAAGGTTTCATTCCAATAACACGAACTAAAAGAGATTCCAATCAGAATTCAGACAGATAAACCACAATGCTCTATAGACGTTTGTTGTGTCAAACTAACAAACTTTCCAACACCGAATATTGGTGGTTTCCAACGTTGAAAAACCCAATTGAAAATCACGCAATATGCACCAGGAAAAAACGAATTTGTTTCATAAAAAAAAAACTGGTTTCATTTAAATAAAATACCTTTTACCAACATACTGGGGAATACCTCGTATATAGTGTAAATATTTATATATTTTTTGAAATGTTATGGAGCGCGTACAGATTAATCTGTTCAATCGATCAAAGTATCGCGAGTATTGTACGTTTTCCTGTGTCTATATGACCGTATAGTATAAATATTATTTTAAGAGACATACGTCACTGATGTACAGCGAAATAATAAGCGTATAGACACTCCAGGAGTGTATTAAGTATGGGTTAATAGTACTAATGTTAATGCACCACATGCCCTTTGCAGACAATGCAGTGTTGGATTTTTGCGCAGTCTATGCGGTTGACTTTGGGCTTTAGGCGGGGTCTTTGACCATTATATTACGCCTATTACGGTTAAGTATCATGACAAGCCCAAAACATTTCTTTAAACATACGTATCTACGTCACACAATCCGTCGGGGAATTTTATTTTATTTTTTATTTCATACAGAAATAAACTCAGTCGATATTTAATCAAACTTTTACAGTAAACAACGCGTTCTTTTTTATTTAAATGCGAAGCACATACATACATACATACATACATAACTTCATCTTCTGCCATCTCAATTTGATGGGAAGTTATGTATGTATGTATGATTATTTAAATATTTTATCCAATTTATCCTTTTAAAAAGATAATTTTAAATTAATTATTATAAATAATATCGGCATAGCAATTTGATTAATATTTAAATAAACAATCATGTTTTACTTTTAAAAATATATACATAGGTTTGCGATAAATTGTGAATCATGGAAACGTGCAGAAAAGACCATGAAATTTATGTAATAATAAGGAAAAAAGACAATCGCTTATTAATAATAACAATTAAAAGTTAATTATTCGTATGTAGTTTTGCTTAGAATTTCGACCGAAAATCACATCAGCACTAATCAAACAAAAAATATCGCCATGTTTAGAAAATCGTTTTTAACTAGAATAATAAAAAAAACTAATATTGTCTCGAACTTAACCGATGTTAGTCGAATGTGTCTATTCTGGTTAGTGTTCGGCGCGCATGCGTAATTTTTATACCACTATTCCTCATAAATGGGGTGGCAGAAAACGACTTGATTTGGGATTAAAACTGGGAGTGTCTGTTTATAAAATTAAACACAATTTATATTGAATTATCAAATAGCTATCTGTTTTTTAATTTTTGAAATTCAATATTATGTTTAAACTAGCAATCTGGTACATACGATATTAAATATTGATAACTACTAAATTGATTCGTAATATATTTAATAATAAAAGAAGATTATTGACGCCTCATAATAGAATGGCTTTAAAAGCAATATGGATTGTTTCAGCAGGAGTGATTCCTCTTCAAATAGCTTTAGTTTTGATTTTAATCAAGATATCTTTTACGAAATCACGAATTTGCATATAGATTAGATAAATCCATGCATTCTTATCTATTATAACCACTTAAAACGAGTAGTTATTCTATATAACTCTAATAGATTACCTATATACACAATTGTTTACAATAGCCATTCGTACTATCAATAATCACATAATTGATTTGTGTCTTACTATACCTATATATGAATATTGCAAACATTATTCGCACGAGCTAATCTATAATATATATATATATATATATATATATATATATATATATATATATATATATATATATATATATATATATATATACATATATATATATATATATATATATATATATATATATATATATATATATATATATATATATATATATAGGTATATATTTTTAATAGTTTTGTTTGTTATATTTTATAATTTAATCGAAAATAATTTCTTTTATAAAATTCTTATGTTAAAATTATATATAGTATATGGTAAGATGTACCTATACTAGGTGGCAGCATCGGACGTATTCGCACTCCAAATTGAGTACTAGGTATATATACGCAACTCAGTATGTAGTTTATTCTACTGTACAATTCAAATGACAACCTTCAATTTTAACTGTGTTGATCACATAAACATTGTTAATGATAATCAATCAATGATGGACGTGCCATGGTCTTAACATTGCGTTCATACATTTAAATAAGGAAACCGTCCAACAGGTATGTCTTTCCGGGATGTTTAATTAACAAAACGCAATAATAGTTAATACTTATGAATACGTACTACGAATAATGTTTTAAATTTAAATTATATGTTGAGCATTTATTTATTTATAAGTAACAATGACTAGCCTCTCCAATTCGCTTGTATTTCTTGGTACGTCCTCCCCCTAGTTTCCGGTACAAAAAAGAACACACATAACGCACACAACGCATTAAAAACCGCTAGAATATAAAACGTCACAAACGGCCCTAACGTCGCCATCATAGGCCCAAACATTTTAATAATAACAAACGCAGACAACCAATTCATCATTATAGCAATACCACTAATAGTAGCAACGATTTCCGGTGTTAAAAGCTCAGCTAACACCACCCACGGTATCGGGCCTAATCCTAACGAAAAACTACAAATAAACACCATCAAACTAACCAGTGGTATCAACGTCAAACCAGGAAACGTTACTTTGTAATACAACATGTGAAACGACATACCCAAGGTGCCAAGCGCCAAACAGTTGGCAACGGAAGTATAAAGTATGTACGACTTCCGCCCGTGTCTGTCGATAATGAAGAATACTAGACCAGTGATTAAAACCTCTACGAGCGCTACTATGATTGAAGCTACAATAGGGTCTAATTCACTTTTAGAAGCTTTGAAGATTGGAACTGTAAAAAATGTTACAGCGTTAATTCCGCTTAATTGTTGGAATAAAAATAGTAATGTGCACGCGATTAAACATCTTAAATATTGTTTGTTTGTTAAAATATCTTTAAAACTAGCTTTAATCTCATTTGTGTTTTGGATGCTTTTTTTAATTTCAGCTAATTCAGTGTCTAAATCCATGTGTTTACCCCTAAAAAACTCTAGGGCCTTTCTGGCTTGGTGTTGTTTCGACATTTTTAATAAATACACTGGTGATTCAGGCATGAATTGGAATGATACCATAAACACAAATGGTATTATTGCAAGTGTTTCTGAGATGAGGATGTGGTTCGCGAAAGTCGCGATGATGAAAGTGATTAATATGCCGGTGCAAATCGAAAGGGCGAACAATGAACACAATGGACCACGTAACGAATCTTCGGTGACTTCTGAGATGTACATGGGAGCTAATACGAATATCGCACCTGTGCTTATTCCAGCTAGGAATCTTCCTGAAATAAAATCATTCTTTAATGAAATCTATTATGGATGTATAACTGAAAGTTACCTATGTATAACATCCATACAGCTGAAGCTTTGATGATGAAACCCCAGCTGATGATAAATGGAATTGTTATGAAGAGAAGGGATTTCTTTCGACCGAATTGATCCGCGCAGTAACCAGCTGGTATGGAGGATATTAAAGCGCCGATTGTTAATAAAGATCCGACCCAGGAACCTTCTTCTGGTGATATGTGGAACGTCGTAGTAGAGTTAACGTCTTCTAGCTCGCTTAGACATGGGGATGACCATGATAAAGTGCTTCCAGCGGCTAGTGACGCCAGACAAGCTAGACAATTTATTATTATTTTTTAATCGTATATGAGCTAAACTTTATCTCACTTTTAAGGATTAATAATGAAGGTTATCACACACACACGTGCATGAAATATATATTATAATATTGTTCAACATTTTTAAATCTTACAATATTACCTGAAATAGTAGCTAAAATCTGTCCAACTTTTCTCGTATTACGTCTATTAGTTACCGGCAACTTCTCCACCAACATTGGCTCAATGATTGTAGTGACCGTCATTTTAGTGACGTATATATTTCACACTCAATTCAAACTGAAGTATTAACGCGATGTTACTCAATCGTGGTCAATGCCCACTTAAAAGACGCAACACACATCTTTTGATAGTCAGTGAAGTAGATTCACACACCGATAGTCTAAGTTGTCCATATATAATAGTATCTGTTTCATTATCAAGATGAGCAGATAAAAAATGTAATTTTGATAGTGATAATTGTCACGATTAAAATTGCATTAAGGTTTGTAACTTAATGAATAAACGGCGCCAAAAAAATACAACTTACTAGTCATAAATGTATGTGTAACAAACACAGCAAACAATTTCGAGGGTCTGATCTCTTATTATTTATGTGCTCTTGGTAGTTTCAGTCGCAATTAATACTTTAAAACAATTATTGCTAAATATATAAACTATAATTTATTGTTATATATTATATTTGTTGATGATATATTTCGTTTAAATTATTTTATAATAAAAAAATTACGCTTCGCAGTGGTTTAGTCTAGTTTTTTGTCCTCCCTCTGCGCCTCTAAATATGATTACTAAATAAAATATATCGACGTAAAGCCCTCAACAAATAATTTCTGATCCAGATATTCGTTTCAAAATAGTATTCAACTACTCGGATATTATATTAGGAGTCGTTTCGGAAATTTTATTATGAACTCGGTTCTGGTGTTGCTTGTTTTTATTTGGGGGGGGGGGGGGGGGGTTCGTTTTTATTTATGTTGTATATTTAATTTTAATAAATTTGTCAAAAAGGTAATAAATTCATCATGATTACATTGTAATATATAAAATGTATTATATTTTATTGTAAATAATTCATAGGTAATTTATAAAATTAACAAAATAATTTTTTGCTTAACAAACATATAAGATCCCCCCTAAAAACACAAGTAATAAAGACTAGCCTCGCCATTTAGCTTCTATTTCTAGGTACGTCCTACCCTTCGTTTCCGGTACAAAAAAATAAACACACAACGTGCACATCGCATTAAAAATCGCGAATATATAAAACGTCATAAACGGCCCTAACGTCGTCATCATAGGCCCAAACATTTTCGTCACCACAAACCCAGTTAACCAATTCACCGTAATCGCAATACCACTAATAGTACCGACAATTTCTGGCGACAACAGCTCCCCGATAATCAACCACGGAATCGGGCCCAAACCAATCGAGAAACTAAATATAAACACCATCAAACTAACCAGCGGTATCAAATTCAAACCCGGGAACGATACTTCGTAATGCAACAAGTGAAACGACATACCAAGAGTTGCGAGCGCCAAACAATTAACGACAGACGAATGGAGAATGTACGTTTTACGACCGTGTTTATCGATAATGAAAATTACTAGAACGGTGACTACAACTTGGATCAACGCTACTATTATGGATGATAGAACTGGGTCTAATTCGCTTTTAGACGCTTGGAAAATTGGAACCGTGTAAAAAATCACGGCGTTTATTCCGCTCAGCTGTTGGAATAAAAAGATCAACATACACGCAACTAAACATTTAAAGTAATGTTTATTCGTTAAAATATCTTTTAGACTGGCTTTGTCCTCGTTGGAATTCGCAATTTCTTTTTTGATATCAGCTAATTCGGATTGGACATCCGCGTCTTTTCCTCTTAGGAATCGGAGCGATTTTTTGGCGAGGCGTTCTTTCGACATTTTTAATAAATAGATTGGAGACTCTGGCATGAAGAAGAATGATACACCGAATAGGAAAGGAACTATGGCGAGAAAGACGGAGAGGAGCACGAATTTAGCGAATGTTGCGACGATGAACGTGAAGAGGATGCCTGTGCAGAGGAATAGGGCGAAGAATGAACATAAAGGACCTCGAAGAGATTCTTCTGTGATTTCTGCGATGTACATTGGAGCTAACACACATATGGCCCCTGTGCCTATGCCTGCTAAGAATCTACCTGTAACCAATTGTTTCTGGATTAGTTTTTGAATTTAATTAAATCCCGGAAATAGTTATGCATACCAAGATATAACATCCAAACAGCCGAAGCTTTAATGATAAAACCCCAGCTGATGATGAATGGAATTGTTACTGACAGAATAGATTTCTTTCGGCCAAATTGGTCAGCGCAGTAACCAGCTGGTATCGCCGAGGTTAAAGCGCCAATAGCCAACAAGGATCCCACCCAGGAACCTTCTTCCGGAGAAATGTGGAAGCTTGTAGTGGAATTGACATCTTCTAACTCAGCTAAGCATGGAGATGACCAGGATAGTGTGCTTCCAGCAGCTAACGCTGCCAAACATACTGTAAAATAGAAATAAATATTAAAATATATAACATAACAAATAATTTCTAGTCGAAGTAGCTTTGGAAGGTCAAACAATGGATGTAGTTCGTGTTACGTGGAGAGCTGAACGCATTTATGACGTCATGACTTGTGGTTTAATATTAATATAGGTAATCATTGTATTCTTATGGATAAATATTTAGCAGTGTCATTCTTATATAGGTATATTAACTAAAACAAATATTGCTACTTGCATTTTGCATAAACAGTGTTATAATACATTATAAATTTTAGAACGAATAATATTTGTTTAAAGTCAGGAAAGCGGCAGATAAATGTGTGTACAAGTGATATGCTTGTCAGGACTGACGTAAAATAATTCTAATTTGGTAACTGACGAATGATTTATGAAAATTAGCATAGCTCTGCATTCAGAATCAACAAATTCTTCATGCATGCTCTTCCATTCCACTTGCTCACAACTTTTTATTGGCGCTTTTATTCTCAATCATATTTATCCACTTATTCCGAGGACGACCCCTCACACCATTCAATCCACCCACGTAAATCTTCGTCAATCTTTCATTCGACGAAGAAGATTTACGTATAACTATAGCTAAATAATTTAAGAAACAACACATATATACCTTTAGCCACAAAGAAAATTATTTTCACTATACGATGTGTAGTAGAACATTCACCAAAAATGGTAGTGATTAATTTTTGTGAGATTTTCGTTTTTGATAATGTAATGAATCAGTACCTGAGATTGTAGCCAAAATTTGGCCGAATTTACTCGAGTGAGTGTTCTTCAGCGGTGGCTTCTCTTGCAGCATCGGTTCGACTGTGGTTCCCGTCATTTTTTTGTTCGTACTAAACACTAGAAATTCCCCAAGAAGAAAAACCGTCAAAATCAAATTATCACTCAATTTAGCGCAAATTAGCACGTTGTTATTTAATCGTGGTACACAGGCGACGCAGCATTTGATGTACCAGCATTAGTATTCAGTGCAGAGTTGAGTGGATCACCACTTTTATAGACAAAACGCGTTTCCCAATGTTATCTCTTTCATTATCAAGATATGAAGATAAAAGTTTAACTAATTTTTAATTTAAACACATATTTGTTATACATTATGTGTGCTTGAGCTATTTTTAACTACTTTAGAGTCTGTTTAAATACTAGAACATGTATCAATAGAATATGTTGGCTTTTTATTCTCATTTTTTGACTTTTTATCACGAGTTTCTTAATGATTTTTAGGAGGCAATAGTTTTGTTTTCAATTTTTGTTGGTGTACAAAAAAAATTGACCTTTCATGTAGATTAGTTCAAATGTTTAGGGATTTTAATTAAAAATTATTCAGTTTTGGAGATTACACTGCTGTATGTACAAAAAATTAAATATATATACATTTCTAAATCTGTAGGTACTTATTTATAAATAATGCAATTTTGTGTAATTATTTATAAGAAATTAATTTCGAATGCAAATTTATTCTGTTTTGACAATATATATTAGTAAATCTGTATCTTATATAAATCTATAGCTACAAATATGTTTTTATTAGTTGTTAGGACCGAAAATTGATTCCGAATTACGTAGTTGAACACAAATGTTGAGGTCAAGACCATAGACTTTGAATTTCAATGATAAAAATATCTAAATGACCATTTTTTATTTTTTTATTATTAGTAATTGCTTATTTCGTGTGACTGTATGCATTAGTACAGGCAATTCTTGTTTGTTATGAAGTTAATCGCTGAAATCTGAAATGAACAATGTATAACGTTGTTTATTTAATAGATAATTATTTATATCAGTACTCAATCCTCGGCATATGGTTGTTAACACGATGTTAGGATTGGTGATATTTAAATAACTATATTCCGATTGTCGTATAACTAAATTATTTACATATATTTGTTCATATTAAATAATATAGTACATTTTGAAAATAACTACAAGTTTTGTGTTATTTTTGAGATCGTTGTATAAACAAATAATGACTAGCAAATATTATTAGGTGCCTATTTATAAAATACACAATTTACATTCATATTAGTCTAATAATGATCTTTGGTCTAGAATAAATTGTTTCAAATTTTCTATAATATTCGTTTTTAATTTTTCGTTGCAAAATCAATTAAAAATTTGAATTATCTCAACACAGCCTGGTACATATACTTCTGATATTTTTCAAATTTGAGTACCAACATTTATTTTTGTCGTTTTTATATTCATATATATATATATATATATATATATATATATATATATATATATATATATATATATATATATATATATATATATATATATATTATTAAACATTGTTATTAATAGAGCGATTCTGAGAACAAGTCTGTAATCCTATAAGGAGAACTTGTAACATTTTCGCAACAATAAATTATTACAAATCAAACATGAAATTTTTTAAAATTAGGTATATGCTTAAAAAAAAACCCCCTTATAGAATTATAGACGTACACAGAATAACACTATTAATTTTCTTATTAGTGCTTTTATTTCGTCAGCTTTAAAAAAACCGAATTGATGCTTTGTGTTTTCTTAAGCCACCTTGATTTGTTTTTGCAAAAAGTATTTACAATAATTTTATACTTAGTACCCTGTAATTTATATATATATATATATATATATATATATATATATATATATATATATATACTTACTAGAGGCGCTATTAATGAATATATTACGTTTTTGAAAATAATATCTATTTTACGCTCTTAAATATTAATAAATTCATTGTACACGGAATCATATTTACAAAATTAAATCGCTTCAAATATTATTTTATCTATTTACAGTTTTGAAATTGTTTTAAAGCTCTGTTTTAAAATTTAATGGAGGCCTATATGAATTTTAGTCACACTATGCAAAGATGTTATTGCCAATTTGGTAATATAAAAAATCCCTAGGTAGATTAGCACAGTAAAAAAACGTTCTCTTTGTCAAACTAACATTTGGTTATTCGTTCCATGGACTCGCATGTGCCGATTTAGGTTGCCTGACTGGGAAAACCGAAGTAAACATAACTTGCACTGGTACGGCTTTTCACCGCTGTGAATCCGCAGGTGTTTCGTCAATGTAGAACTGTCTGAAAATGCTTTTTTACACATACGACACCTGTAAATTAAAAATTCAATTAACATTTAAAGAAACTCAATTATTTTTGTCAATATCTACTTGAATTTTGACCCTTATGAATTGAGAGCTTGCTTCGATTATATATTAGCTACCCTGACCAAATTAATTACTCTAGGGTATTTTTTGATTTATTTTTATTATAAACAGCAATGCATTTGTTGTTGCCTACCTGTAAGGTCGTTCGCCTGAGTGCGTTCTCATATGTGTGGTGACCGAGCTTGATTGGCTGAACCTCCGGTCGCATATTGGACACCGGAACGGCTTTTCCCCGGAGTGTGTCCGCACATGCGCCGTCAGGTTCGCCGCTTGACTGAAGCTTTTATTGCAATCCAGGCAACGGTATGGTTTTTCCCCAGAATGTGTGCGAAGGTGTGTTTTTAATGTGCTTGGACGAGCGTACGTTTTCCCTAAATGGCAGAAGTGTTTTTATAACAGTGGTAGCAAAATTAACAATCATATTTACCACATATTCGACACAAGTTAGGTCTTTGGGACTCGTCCTCCTGGCAAACCATATGCATTTTACCGGGACTGACGTATTCCATTTTTTTCACGTTTCTAATGGGTGGAAATTGAGCTTTTGTGTTGATGACAGGTTTAAATGATGAACTAGTTATTAAGGGGACATCTTGGACGTTCGGCGGTCGAAAATCTGCCGTAAATGAATACGTCGTACCGCCGGCGTAACTCGGCGAAAGTAAACTATTTTGGTTTTGAGCATATGCTATATTTAATTTTAAAAGAAAAAAAAAGCAGCTATTAGAGCCTTAGGTGACCACTGTTTAGCAAAATAATAGACCTATTGTTGTTTCAATTACCTGATGGTGACGTAGTTTGTGGTGTAGTGCCCCATTGTACTTGGTCATAGCCGGGTATTGTACTAGGGTGGTACGTCATATTCATCGATACATTGACGGACATGCTCGGGAACATCGGTGGTCCAGGTCCGACTTGACCACCGATCCCACCACTCTGGTGATGACCGCTGGTCGTTTGATAACTGGGCGGTGGCAATTGATCACAATAAGCGTAGCCATTCGGTGACATGAGCATCTACAATTTTATTTTGT
This sequence comes from Nebria ingens riversi, assembly GCA_018344505.1. NCBI lineage: Eukaryota > Metazoa > Arthropoda > Insecta > Coleoptera > Carabidae > Nebria > Nebria ingens. The sequence goes on from JADQWA010000207.1 coordinate 811,022, forward strand.
TAATCAAACACACACACACACACACACTAAAATATAAATATGTTTATTACCTGGTGCGGATGTACTGTGTAACTAAGTTGTTGGGGTTGTTGTTGTTGATGATGATGGTGGTACCCGGAGTCGATAGTTTGTCCCGGATGAACAACGGCGTGTTTTAACGATAGTAACACGTCCGCCATATCGTGCACTGGCTTTTCTTTCGGATGCGATTGAACTGTTGGCGAACAATTTGATTCGGTTCTAAATCATGAATTCATTTTAAACGCGACTCTCTAATAGCGACTGACTAGTGGTTTGAAATTTGACTCACTTGTAAACGCCAGACGCACACGGTGAGAACGGAAAGAGTGTCGGTAACGGATCGAGGTCTAAGGGCATTGAGAATGAGCCCATATCATCTCCAGGTTCACCCGTTGGTGTCGTCCAACACCCCTGGTTGCTGGGCGACAATGGATCTAATTCCGTTTCATTGCCTACGTGTTGAATTATACCTAATTATTACAAATAAACTCAATTTCGGAATATTATCATTACAAAACTAATTAATTTATTATTATTAATCATAAATATTATTTGTTTTAAATTTATAAATATTATTTTCTGATTAACAAATTGATTATGATTTATTTTTCGGTTAATAAAATATAATTATATTTTTTGCAAAGCTTCTTAGCCATAAAATATTGTAGGAATCTAAAAACTATTTAGAGCTTCTGAAAGCAATGTATGAATCTAACAGATATGTTATAGTTTTGTGAAATGTAACTTTATAGATTTATGTAACTCTTAAAACACTTCTGTAAATGTAGTGATTTTCTAAGAAAAATCTATAAATATTTATAAACTTTTTAAACAATGAAAGCAGCTTAAAAATCTCTTAATCGAATTATAGATTTGCTCTCAAAATTGCATCATGTATCACTTTTGATTTCTGAATCTGGATCGGTAATAAGAAGTGTTGTGAGTGCTTAAAAACTGGATGAGATAAAATCCAGTGTGCTCCACATACCGTTACAATGCACAGGTGCACAGGTACCAACAGTGTGGTGTTGGTGCTGCTGCTGGTGGTGGTGTTGGTGTTGGTGCACTGTCGGTCCAGCCGTGTTAACACCATTCCACTGGCATTCGAGTTGCAGTCCATACTGCGGGTTGTTCGGCACGTAACACGACGCATCCATCATTTCATCCGCCGATTTTATAACTTCCTGTGCAGGGGGACCGGGGGGCGGCGTACAGGGATCACGGATACAACTACTACACACAACGCTGGTCCACATCTGCGCAGGTGATTTCTGCACCCCGACGGTGCAAATGCTCCAGCTCCATCGGGCCTATCTGCTGGAAATAGAAGTTAATTTTGATTAAATCGCATATTAATTCATTACTAGTCCTATCAAATATTCACCATAATATGCATAATGCAATATATATATATATATATATATATATATATATATATATATATATATATATATATATATATATATATATATATATATTGGCGGAGGAGCCCTATACAAATATTAGTGTCGTCACATACTATATAGTTTGTAATCAATGTAAAACTAAATAATGTTTTTAATTTAAATAACGCGTACATTAAACTTAAATATGTGCCAAATGTCTCATAATTATTTATTTATTTTCGCTAAACCATTGAGTTGATTGATCTTAAAATTTAACTTATATTTTTAATAAGTAAAGTACACATTAGAATGTGTATTTAAATTAATAATTGTTTTATTTTATTTCAGATACAAATTCCAATTCGCTATCCATTACAACTATGCCTTTATGGGTAGGTAAGTCAATTTTTTTATTTTTTCGTTTATAGTTGTAGCCATATATATATATATATATATATATATATATATATATATATATATATATATATATATATATATATATATATATATATATATATATATATATATATATATATATATATATATATATATATATATATATATATATATATATATATATATATATACAAAATGTAACAAATATGTGGACACAATTCATTTGGATGTATAAACGCTCAATACTATCTTCCATAATTTTCAAACTATATTATTCACTAAGGTTTCCCAAAGCCATAGAAAACTCGTCTCACCTCTTGTACATGTTGTCATAGTTACGAATTGCCGACGGTTTCATTGGCCAATGTCAAAACCATATTTGCAAGTGGAAACTGAACTTTATGGTTCATAACAAATAAGGGTTGTTTCATCTGGGTCAAATAAACGTTTTCCCAACTGAATTTTTATGTGTATTGACTATAATTTCTATGGGTTTCGAAAAGTTACGTTTCGGCTCTAATGCGAAACCAAAATTATACACCGGACATTTATTCTATTTAATAACATACATACATAACTTAATCCCTTTAAATGGGGTGGTAGAAAACCCTTTACTACCCATTCACAATCTAACAATCTTTCGCCATACAACAAACTTCTTTTACTTCATTCGGATTCATCTTCTATTCCACTTATTTCGTGGATTACTCCGCATTCTTACATAAATTTATTTGTTTTATAAAGTTTAATGATTAAAACTGTTATATTATTTATTGCGCGTTCGCCTAATCTAGTGTTTTTAACATTAAACACTTGGTTACACTGTGTTAGTAAGTAATTAACCATTGTACTTGTGACGTCATGAGTTATGGGACAATTACGGAATTTAAATAACAATTAATTAATAGATGATGCAGTTTAAAAATGGAAACAAATGCGATAAATGCGAATTAAGTTGTTTATATTTTATTTGCCTAATGAAAAGACATAGGGTCTTTTTTTATGATTTTTTGAGTTGATAGGTAAACATATGTAAGTTATCTGTAAATCTGTAGTGTAAACGTTATTTACATGTAACTGTTTATAGAATAGCGTAATTTAAACATGTTTAGATTTATTTAACAATATTTAAAATTGACTAATTTATTTGTTTATATAAATAACTACAGTTAAAGCAACTTTAAAAAAACGACTTACCTTAATCTCAGGGTTAAAATTAATTCTATCCATATTCCATAAAAAATAAATTCACTTATAACAGTTTTTAAATTGTAATAACTGTATAAGTTATAGTTATTTAAATCACTTATTAAACAAAACACTCAATACATTTTCGTGTTTATTAGTTTTAATTTAAATTATTTCTCCTGTTTGTATATTTATATAAATAAATATTAGGAGGCACTGATTTATAATTATAGTTAAAAACAAATTAAAAGTGCACTTTATGGGTTTGTAATTGTAACACTCAAAACTAGAATTTATCACACTTATTTATCACTTTTTCGCTGTAACAATACCAATTAATAATAACAAATCTCTAGAAATTAAATGGAATCTCCTATTGGTGAGTGTATCCAATAAATAATTGGAGCAATTTCGTTAACGACTAATTGTTATCTCTGTAGCGTTTGTAAGTGGTTGAATCTGTTTGGTAACTGATTGGTGATGGGTGATCTAATAAAAACAACACTGTCAATGTTTGTAGCCCCCTTTGGTCAGTCACTTATCACATGTGTGTATGTGTGTGTGTTAGTGGGTGGGGGTGAGAATAGCCTGATGAACAACCCGCCTATTTACCCCTCAGACCATCCATGAAGCACCCAATACCCCCCTTAAGCTGTCTACTCGATGACGCGCTTTTACGTACCTACATATATACGTAAAGAAAATGGTGCGTTATTGTCGTCACCAAGTATACATTTTTATTGTTTATTACTGGAAGTTGTAAGCCGTTTTTTGGTGGTATTTTATATGAATAAAGTTTGTAGCGATACCTGAAACTTTAGATAAAGATAATCATCTGCGTGGACGCATAGATTTGAATTTAGTATATCAATAAAAAATGTGGTGGTGTACCTTTTACACCTTTATGAATGAATGAACGTAGACATTTGATCTGACCATCAGGACAGAGGCCGGAAGGCAACCCTGTGTCTATTTTGACTTTTTTCTCTATATCTGACATGAGACGTGCTTAAAATTGTGGGTGGTCCATTCTATAAAGAAATTTCATCCATCGACAAAAACTATATTAAAAAAAAAACAAACACATATACATCGATATTTTATATAAATAACGGCCATGATTTTAATCATTCAAATATATATATATATATATATATATATATATATATATATATATATATATATATATTAATAAATAGGTGACAATCATAAGTTATAAATTACGATATTACACTAAATAAGCTCTTTCTGACTTCACCCATGGAGCTGTGAATTCGCAACTTTAAATATAGATATGCATCTTTAAATATATACGATTTTTATCAATAAAATTAAGAATAATTGCGCAAGTAACTTTTTTAAGCTATTTTTAATATATATATATATTAATGTCAGGTGGTAACCGAGCTGTAGTGCCTGCCCTGTGTTGGTATACAAATATATAATATACAAGAGCAGAGGGTTGACTTTCGACAGGATACTGTAACACGAACCTCTTCACCAACATGGGCCTATATATCGTATCATACCGCACCACCAGGTAACAAACAGTCACTCATAGATCAAATTTCGACCATCTATAACGTTTAATATACCTTAACAACTCATACATGCGCTCAAATATGCTCAAACAGTCTATTTTATCTTATCAATCAATCACAACTCGTTTACTATATTTTGAAAGTATAAAAACACATATAGGTAGGAGTAGCAGACAAATAGAGCAAACGAACATATATTCTTTTTACACAAAAACGCAGCTTAGCTCAGTTTAAACTCATATGGTCTTTCTTTGTCTATAATACGTTGAGTAGAGAAAGGAGTACCTATATGTGTATAAAGAATAGGTATAGTTCATATTTGCAAAAGTAGGAATGATTACAACAGTCTTTGGCGTCAATGATGCCACCTATTGAACATTTCTTGATATATATATATATATATATATATATATATATATATATATATATATATATATATATATATATATATATATATATATATATATATCGGTTGAAGGCACTCGTCTTGATGTAATGTGGTGCCCGTTTTGACACATTGGTTATATGTAGTACAAACGTAACCCTATACTTTCGGTATTTCATGAAAATAATACAGCGGTGGTGTTTTTTGTTTGTTTTATTTTTGGACTTAGTTTCTTTAAAATAGGAAGTGCACGTTGTAGGATGGGAATATGGGACAGACGGTGAAATATGAATAGGGGTATAAATAAATATAAAAAGCCTCTAGTTTATTTTCTTTTGTTATTTATTACTTAACTATATATGTATATACAATATTAGTAGTGTTGATTAGCAATATCAATAACGATATGAAATCGTCCTGAAAACTCTTCTTATTATATGCTTAGTCAATGATCAATATACATTTTTAATAATCAAATATTTCTACATTAAATGGTTGCGACTACTGGTCAACCCTACATAGTACACCGCCTCCGCGATATACATATATATATATACTGTAATATTATTGTGGTACGATACGTGTTATAAAGTACCTATATACCAACTTTAGTTATAAGTGCGAATAGTGATAACGCTATGCAGTTGTTCGCCCATAAGAAAAGCATTGCCTATACCTAGCTCACTGCCAAAAAAAAGTGTGAAAAATAGTTTAAAGCCTTATTTAATTTAAAATTATTATATATGTAATGGCTAAACATAAATAATTATTTCTCCTTTAAAAAGTGTTTAATTGTGGTTTGAACTGCAGTGAATATAACATAGTGTTGCTGGGTATTGATTGGTCATGCGTAATAGGAAGTAGGCGGAGCTTGTGTCACCCCAACCGCTATCTTTAGTTGGCGTCAACCAACCAGAAGCTAGCGATACAACCCTTTTATTTACTGTTGTATTATGATATATTATAAAATTAGATGTTATTAATAGATTCATTACATAAAAACGCAATCGAAAATCTAACATATTAAATAAATAACTTGAAAATGACTGTCGAACAACTTCATTTATACGAAATACGCAATGATATGTACTTATATGTTTTTATAATTGCCATTTGCAAACATATTTTATTTTCCCCATAAATCAAAATCGTTTCCCATGCGTGTGTGTGTGTGATAACAATCTACCTGTACCCATCGAATGAAAGCCCAAACTCAAACAAATCGCAACTTTGTAAAGACCTAGTGCACAGTACATCCGATCAGTAAACACAGGTGGTCAGCCACTCAATTCTCAGTTCTAACTAACTTCACACTGATTGACGTTGCGGCTTGTGCTTGTGCAGTGTGCAACTGCAGAGCCACTGTGTAAACACTGAGGTTAAGTTTATTCAGTGTTCTTTTCGGTTGGCAGATCAACGGGCGGTCCCCCACTTAGAAAACCAATGATTATTATTGTGGATGAATGAAATGAAATACATGTTGCGACACGTGCCAAACGAGCTGGTACACGTGGCCATCAACTCATCCTTGTCTATGATATTTAACACCCAAATACAAATGTTTACTTTTTACAAAATTAGGCGAAAACGCATTAAATAAATTAACTTTGTATCACAAGAATTAATTGTTTCTAAATTGAGAATTTGTTTAACTTAATATTTAATATAGATTTAGATATTAATTTATGTATATTTGCTAATGTGTAAGTGATATGCTTGAATAAGCATATTGACACGCGTAACACACGTGTCGATGCGGTCATCCTCTTACACATTTCATTCAACTACTCTAATCTCCAATCACTTAGTCTTGATCTTGATTACACCATACTGCCTGGTAATCTCTATACTTATACCCTGTACCTAACTTCCCACCAGACATATAGACAGTATAGTGCAACGTGTAGAACCACAAAACTATTTGTCGATTTTATTTCTTTATAATTATTTCATACTTGTATATACATATATACAGTTGTACAATAACTAGACACTTTGTGACGTCACTGACTTTGTGGGAGGAAGTAACAATTTTTATTTCTATTTTATTTTTCAAAATTTTGAATCATAATTGCCGTTATACAACAAAGTAATTATAAGTTAGATTGCTACACATGTTAACAATAGTAGCTTTTTAAAATAGGAAAATGATTAATCTAATGGGATTTTCTAAATTTTCCTAAAGTATCCTCATTTTTTTTTATAATAAGATTCATTTGAGACATAGAATAGACAAATCAATATTGAAATTATTTTTAGACAGATAGAAATCGAATTTTAAAAAAAATGTATAAATAATAATCAAAACTCTTCCGTTCGTCGGCAACGAGTGAGTGACAATGTAATGTACTACAAGTCAATTTATTGATTCGCGCTCTTATGGTTTCTTGAGTTCAAAACTCATCAATGCGATATGGCTTCCACTAGAAATTAGCTTTCTCCCTTTGATTTAATTATATATACCTTTAATATTCTAAAGTTTGACGCATAAGTATACCAATAACATAAAATTCATTTGTAAATCAATTATTTAAATCTGCTTTTAACAAACCGAGTTACCCATATTTGTTAAGCTTTTTTTTAAATCAAAACCGAGATCATTTTGATTTTTGTAAACCAATAATCGCGAACCGACAAATATAATAAAGCCTTCAAACTCTTAAGCATTTTAATATTTAAACAAAATCGAAATTAACAAAAATAAATAATTGTTATTTTTTTCACCGATCCAAATTACCTCAAAAATTATTTGACTTAATTTATAATTTCTAATCAGAGATTTGTATTGAAAACGCAAGCACATCTAACTATAGTTACAAATTGTATCAACAACCATAACTAATTATTAATTATAAAATATATTATTAAACATAGTTTTAAATAGAAATAAAAAATTGCAACCCCTAAATAATAGATTTGAGGCACCCTAATTTTCGAATTTATATAATAAAATACATAACTTTGAATACAATTTAAAAAATTTTGCTGGGCAAACAAAAATAATCTCATTTGATACGCCACTGGTTGTCGTTTTCGTGAATCATACAGCTAGTGACATCTTCTATTGTATGTTTGAACTGATTTGAGTTGCTGATATTTTAATAATTAAAATAACGTTTAAAATACCCCAATACATTCTATAAAAATATTAGTTTAAGGTATAACAATCGATGATTTAATAGAATATTATTTTATTGTATTAGTTTGTTCAAGTTATTGTATAAAATAATATTTTTAAACGTCGCGGAATCAACGCCGATTTGACAGCTCTAAGAACGAAAATGTCAAACTTTGTATAAAAGTGAATTTGTTGTTATTTTAGTGTTGTTTATTGAAGTTTATTCAATTTTTGGAAAGGTAACACATACTTTGCAATATTCCGATTAATGTTATGTGATTGTTCATATAAAAATAGCCTTAAACTATTGAATGAAATATGTATAGGTTAAGTTTAATTTTAAAGTTATTTTTCAATTTAGAAACATTTAGTATTGAATGTATTGTGAAACTCAATGTTAATACTTATTATTTAAACATTTTAATCATTAATATTTATGAATAATATAATATATTGAATCTTAATGCTAAATGTTCCCCAGTGGTACCACCTACAGTGAAAATTTAGTTTAAATTTAAAATTGCGTATTTTTAATTTAGTTTTATGCTTTGTGAACAAATATAAAATATATATGCATGCATATAGACTCAAACTTAAGAAAGCATTTACATTCCATAAAATTAAATGATAGATTAGCGACCCTATTTATTTTTTGCGTCTTTAAAATATGTTAATGTTGGAATTTTTGAAGATGGACGGAGACGTACCTTCGAAAAGGGGTCGTGGTCGAGGGCGTGGTGGTCGCGGGCGTGGTAGGGGTCGAGGTCGTGGGCGTGGCCGCGGAAAAAAGGCGGTAAAAATCGTCGAAAGCGATGAAGAGATCGACGTTGTACCACCACAGCCACAACCTCAGGAGCCTATCGAAGAGCCGGCGTCGCAAATTGAGGAAACATTAGCTGAAAACGAAGAAAATATTGCGCCAAAAAGTATAACTCATTTTTAGGCCCATTTGCGATATAATTAAATTAATGTTGCATAAGGGTCGAAAACAGACTTCATTTATTAAAATTGTTGCTTATTTTGTTTGATTTTGAATTTCAAGTTGATTTGGAGGCTGATATCTCGCAACTCGAAGCGCCAACATTCACAACGTTGACTCGAGGTCCGCCAGAACCGATGTTACGGCTTGATTGGTCGCATAAAGTGAATTTAATCGGTGAAAAGGTGCTTAATCCGATGATACACTGTTGTGATAAGTGTTTGAAACCGATTCTCATCTATGGTCGTATGGTAAGTTAATAACTATAGTACATTACTATGTTTTATATTTAATAATTAAATGAGTGAGTTGCGAACATTCACGCAATGCTTGTGATATGGAAGCTATAGCTGCGCGGAAATGACGTAATTATTTCAAAGATAAATCATTTGTAATCTTTAAAGTAAATTAGTGATATTTATAAAAGCATAATTAGTGTAATATGATTAGTTATAAGAATGTCGATAACTTGTGATTAGATAAATAATATTGGGCTCAAGGACCTTATTACGGTAGCCAAGTAATCACGAATATATAAGCACATATGGTTATAGTTTCTATAGAATGTGTTATTTTCGTCATAGATTCCATGTAAGCACGTCTTCTGTTTATCTTGCGGTAAACAAGAGCACAAACAGTGTCCGAGGTGTTTGGAAAAAGTGACTCGTGTTGAACAAACGGGTCTGGGTACAGTGTTTATGTGCACACATGGTGGCACGCGTTATGGTAACGCCGGCTGTCGTCGCACTTACCTATCACAACGTGATCTGCAAGCACACATTAACCATCGACACGTGTCTGCAACGCAACAAGGCTCCGGCGAATTCCCACTGCAATCAGTCGGAAAACTCACACCGCAAGAAGTTGTCATCGAGAAGCAAATGCCGGTGCAAATATCGCATGCGACCGCTCCTGCTCAACGACTCAAACCTGTAAGTTACTACAATTTAATTAGCGTATATAATATATATATATATATATAGTGCTGTATCTCCTATAGAAATTCTATAACACTATAGACACATACAAAATTGTATATTCTTTTCAAGAGCCTAATCAATTAATAATATTTTAATTGTTTAGATTCCGCATGCTCCTCAACACGCCATAACTCATGACCCTCGCAACCCCCAGTCCTCGGGTTCGATTCCCAGCCACGATAATCACAACCACATAAGACACCGACCTACCAATTATCCAGCACCAAACGTCCCCATCGTCAATCCAAACACAAGCAACGCGCTTCGTACGAATCTGATAACCGTGCCAATTCAAGATAACGGCCTTCAACAGCAGCTACACGATTCGTTACCGGGGACCGGTTACTATAACCAGTACCAGAACACTTACCAGCAATCACTACCACCGCATAACGCTACAGTTGTTCACAATATCGCTCCATCTCAACCGATTACCCCCGTGCAAAATATCGCTCATATTACACCGATGCATAATGTTAATATGAATATACCGCCGCCACATTTGGGCACGCAGCCCCCCAGCGGAAACGCGTACTATGCCGCACAAACAGCGTACACTCAAGGACAAACTTATCCAGGTAAGTTTATTTTTGTTTATAGAGTTTAATATCTTAATTTTTTCATGATAGGTTATATGAGTGATCTTAATTTTATTGTTTAAAATTTTATATATTTCCATACCATACATGCCTATTCCCATCATATGGGGTGGCAGAAACTCTTTTACATTCATTCCCACCTTAACAATATATTTAAATGTTTAAAATTGCGCGTTGATCTGAACAAAGATATATCTAGTGTTTTCCACTATATACACTTGGTAACACTGTGTTACTAAGCGATTACCAATCTTATTGTAATGTTTAGGATCTATTCTATTTAATTATAGTAAATATAAATCCTATTCTATACGCGCTAAAAGTTCTACTAATGAATATATTTATTTTAAAATTCATTTCCGTATTTGTAGCTGGAAGTCAATTTCCAACTGCACCCCAGTTCAGTAATACACCAATGCCAACTGCATATGCCACTACACCAGCACCAAATAACCCTAGAGTTAATTACGAGTACAGTGGCAACCAACAGTGGGGATCCAATCAACAGTACTATAGATAATAGTAAGCAACCTTTTATTTTATCCTTTTTACTTTATTTTCTCATTCTCCTTATTAAACAAATATTATTGCATTGTAATAATGAATAAAATAACGAACGATAAATTGTTTTCGTTTAGTTATCAACAATGCAGCCCTTGTGCTTATGACTATATATTATTTAACTCGGGAATAATTGCGTAAACTTAACAATGATTTTCGCATGTAGTGTACGTCATTTTGAATTATCTATGCATATCTGTGTAGTACTATTACGTAGTGAATCCATCATTAGTAAAACGTTTTTGAGGTGAAATAAAGCACAAAATTATAAACAAATTACTTTATTTAATACTTAATAAAAGCAATATTTAATCAAACAACATTTCATATAATACAATTTTTATAAACAGTATAATTTAAAAATGTTTAAATTTTATTTCTTAATATTTGAGTTACGCTATTTTTCAACTAGTTTAGCTGGATTTCTGCCCAAAGCTACATTTTAACGATCATTTGGATATTATTTTTTTTCAAATCAAATACCAATTTAACAAAAATTAAATAATAATAAATACATCTCAATGCTTTCGTAATAAAAATATATTCAGTTCAGAATCATTAGTAGTTTTAACCGGTTAAGAATTTAAGTTTTGATTTCAAAGCCGATAAATAAATTTCTTTCTAACATCACTTTTTCATAGTAGCGCAATCTTTTGTAATAGACACACTGGCTTTCCAATTATTTTTCTTAATTATCAAATATTTGAGAAATCAGTGTTCCTAATCTAAAAATTAACTACTAAGAAATGTTACCGCCCTATTTACAAAACACATCCTCAAACTGTCAAACCCAATCATAAAAAAAAAAGTAATATCCAAATATAAATATTATATTAAAAAATATACAAGTTTATATAATTATTTATACCAAATATATCAGTCCTTTACTGTAAGAACAAAAAAATCACTAATTACTTCCCCAATCACGTCGTAGCGTCAGTGTTTCTATCAGTTTGCTGTGAAGCTAGTTGTGGGACGTATGAGGCAGATATACTACGCGGTAATTGTTGTGAAGTTTGTTGCGTGACATAAGCTAGGGACGTACTTCGCGGCATTGTTGAGGGTGATTGTGTTTGTGGTGAGTATGTTTGTGATAAATTTTGCGTGGGGGAATTTAGTGTTGTTAGTTTGCTTGTACTTGGTAGAGGTTCTAATTTTCCTTGCGTAAAAGTGGTAGGGTGAGTTGATGATGACGTAGCTGGCAAGTTGCCAAATGTGACTTTTTGGCTTTGTTTAGGCAATAATGGTTGACGGTCTTTGGAAATGTGGTCGTTTGTTTTTGATAAACGTTCGCTTAACGCTTTTAACGCGATTTGTCTAGAAAATATTCAATTATTCATGTATAATTTAAAACATTTCAATAAGTTATTATTATATTTAGGTTCCCAATAATGAATTTGTTTTTGACCTTTTATATATTGAAGTAAAATTCGCGTAGTTATGAATAAATAAATAAATATATATATATATATATATATATATATATATATATATAAATAAATATATATATATATATATATAGTAACAAACCTCCGGCGTTCCATATCATGTGGATCGATTCCAGGTAACGAAATGGTGATACCAGTCGGATTGGCCATGTCGAATTTTCGTACGACTTTTCTACAAATGCCAATCCGTACGAAAAATCCATGAATTATGTTTGCAACCACTGCAATAGGTGGTTGCAGCACATTTGGAAAGAAACTGTAACATATAGTTATTGAGTAATAATTAAGACGGAATATATTCTTAGGGGTTGCATATGTATATTTGTATATATATTTACCTTGCAAAAGTAAAATTGTCAGCCATATCTCCCCTCGTCCCATTGCTATGATACTGATAAAACCTTAAATAAGTCCAACTAACTAAAATCCCGTTTAAGAACATTGTCGGGTAAGTCCCGTCTAATAAGCCTACCAACCAAAACACCACGGACACAAAAAACACCATCAGTGGTATATTTCTATTGGTCATTTTACCCAGTGGTGTTTTCACCAAAATTAAATCAGGCATAATTTGTTTTACTGCTACAGCGACGCCAGCAATATACCCCGCTAAACCGTGTATATGAACGTGAAACAATACATCTGTATTAAACGTACACATATAAAGAATAAAGTAAAATGTAGTGCTCAAAACTGCTACGCCAAAATTCACAATAGCAAAGAATGTCAACATTTCCATTTGTCCCCATAACGGTTCTATTAATTTCCCACACAGCCCTACGGTTATAATATCAACGAGAACTTCCCAGAAATGTAATTCCAGGAAGCAAAATGTAAATGCCGTCCATATCCAGAAAGCTGGAGGCATTAAAAACCCTGGCGTAACTGATAATACATTGACCGCTTCTTCAGAATATGATAAACAATAACTCAATAACACTACGATACAAATGAATTTCACTGAAGTACTTGTATTGCCTAATAACGCTTGAAATTGTTGACTTATATATGGTAAATTTCTACTAAATGCCCTAAACGATGGCATTTTCACTGTTAAACGTCAAATTTTTCACTTATTTTAGGTTATGTTTGTGTCGTAGTACATTCCAGTAGCTTCTAAAATGTTTTCTCATTTTTACTTCAAATTGTATATATTTTTATTATTTAGGTGTTACCAACACTAGATGTTTTCTAAATGGTCTATAAGTTAACATTTCAAGACGATCACACATGTAAATTTATCTACCGTTAATCCGACCTATATCCTTACACCTAATAGGTCTTGGTTATTATTTATAAATAATATAAATATTGTACGTTTCGGTCAAATACAAAATAAGTTGTATAGTTTTACGCAGTTGGCATCATTGACATCAGTAACCTAGACAAGTTTATTTTTGACATTTCTCTGTGCGATTTTAGCAATGTGCATTTTTGAGTTTTAATATCATTTAACACAATCACAAACATTTCATTCAAACATATTTGAACAATTGGACGTAATGAAAGCACAAATCTATCCGTTAGTTATCTCGTATAAAATAGTACCAAATACCTAAACTCTATTTTTGTAATTTTTAATACCTATTCGAACCAATAATGATGTCAGGATTTTTATAAATTATATTCATTTTATTCTGATAATATTAATATATAAACATGGGTGTATCATTGTTAGAGCTTGATATTTTCGAAAGAAAATGCATTTTGACTGACATTGAAATTAAACTTAGCACTCGGATTGAAATTGGTATAAAACAACTGCTAGCGATTATAACATTGTGAGTTGTTTATTTCTTTTCAGTTAATCACACCTTTTAATTGTTGTTTATGTTGCTTTTAAAGGGATGGAAATATTGTGTTGCATTATAACTATGGAGGTTTAGCACCGATTCTCAAACATATACCCTGGTTTACCGATACTGAGAAGTCTATCCAGAGTATCTGTTTTGATCCTACTGCTACTTGGTTACTGGTTATTAGTAAGTTAATTTTTATATAATGTTTATAACCATTGTTATTTTTCGCGTTAATTATTACAAGAAAAGTTTTCCGATTACAAATTGATTGTGTTAGGGCGTTATATGTTTCTATAGCAACACTGTCTAATTTTTTTATGTTTAGTGCCAATTACTGCAAAGCTTTTACTACCAATAATTATAATAGCTATTTAGGTAATAATAATAATTAGGATTAGGATTGAAATTCAAGTTTAGGACTCGGATTATCATTTATGATATGCCCTAAACGAAATCACAATATATATATATATATATATATATATATATATATATATATATATATATATTTAAAGTGACGTCACAAGTCGCTATTTTAATAATTTCGAAATTCGAGATGTTATTTTATGTATAACCCTTCCAGCAAACGATGTATCTTTGTATATAATACCAGCATTAAATATTGTCGACCCAAAACTAAAGATCGATTGTAAATGGAGTCTAAATGACGTCACATGTTTTTCCCGTCATGACCGAACACCGAATTCAAAACCGCTATGTGTTATTTGGTGGCAAACGTTAGATAGCAACCAAAACGCTATAATCGGCCACGAAGATGGCAGCGTTAGTTTCGTCAGTTTAACAGACGGTCAAAACATTGGCGTTTGCGCGATCGCTAATCCTGTGAAGTTGTTACACATTTGCCAGGACAATAGTTTAGATTCTGTTACCTTACTGGTAAGCTTTGATATTTCACATATGGTGAAACTGTTCTAAAACGAATGAAATGTCGACGTTTAGTTTATAAATATTTAATAAATTAGTGCGTATTTGGCTTAGATAACTAACTCAAAGCGTCAACAATGGCGGTTATTGTTAGAACAGCGTTCAACCGGGTTTGTTTGGTCACCTGATTGCGGTAATCGGATTCAAACCACGGTTGAGTATGCTATTAACGGTCTAACTAATGGTGGACACAATGACGAATCTAAAACCAGCCGGTCACGGCTACAAGGCCTTAAACAATTAAGCGTCGAAAAACTAGCGTCATTAAAACAAAAACTGGCCGAAACTAGAGCCAGAGGTATAAACCCAAAAAGTATGTTATTTCTAAATAGAATAATAAAATATGAGGCTCGAAGTTCTTTTAAAGAATAAAATTCAAAAAGAACTTCGAGAAGAGTATTTTTGCGCTACTCTAGTTTAAAACGTCATTGGTCAACGAGCTGACTAGCTGCGACGTCATATGCACGCGTGAATTTGAATCGCAATTTAATTTAAATCGTTTTCAAATTAGAGTATCGCTTATTACATTTAAACAAGTTTGTTATTTGCGGGATTTGTTCTTTAGCAATTGCTGAAGATCAAAAATCAACCGGAAGTAATGATTCTAGTGGTTCGCAAAGTGAATCGAATATACCGGAAAAATTGTCGCATTTGTATGAAACATTTTTGTGCCCACAGTATGCTAGAAATCGGTATATGTTCTCTGGTTATTATAAACCCTCAAGTGTTTTAACAGTAAGTTAAAATATATTAACTGCAATATTTAGTGGTTGAGTGGGATGGGGGGGGGGGGGGGGGGTGGGGTTGTTATAAACTATTAGAGCAAATATTTATTTTAGTATAGTAACTTATAAAAAAATCTGTCTTTTAGATACATGGAGTTGATATAGATATAAGTCCAATGTTTGTCCATAAATTGTTTCCAGAATGTCTGGATATTTTAGTAACTGATAGGTTTTTCTTCATAATAAACGAACAATTAAATTGTTTATTTATAGTTAGTTGTCAGTTTTCTGAATCACGATTAGACGGTGACACAGTAAGGTTTCCAGTAATTTCTCCCAAGTATATATTAGTTTAAATGTGTAATAATTTACCAGGAATTCAATCCGGAATCGTTAATATCGCAATTTCAGTTCGATGAAAATGAAAAAATTCTAGCGATGTACAAACTCACTGATTTATCGCTGCACAGTGAAAATTCGGATAGCAGTGATAAGAAAGCACAAAAAACATTTATTTTAGCGAAAAGTGAATCCGAATTAAACATACGCAAACCGAAAATCGATACGTGTATCGTTGTGACGAGTCGTAATGTTTATAGAATTTCTTTAAGGTATTTCTACAGATTTACAGACTTGTTTATATATCTATATTAATAAAATATTTTATTCCAGTTGTTCAGTAATAGAAAAATTCGTCAGTTTAGTAACTGATAAACTAGTTTTAGATAAAGCTGAACGGTTGGCTTCAATGTTTGGTCTAAGCGTGCAACAATTACTAGAATACTCTGGGGATATATTACTTTCGCAAGAAAAATTTAAACAAGCGATTGCGTTATACAGATTATCAAAAGTATTTTTAATTGTTGATTATAATTTTAAATGAGTCTATATTAAAATTGTTTACAGTGCCGCATTCTGAAATCCGTCCTGAAATTCGCAGTTTCAGGACACTGTAACGAATTACTAAGTTTCATTACAGTATGTCTAAATTCTACCAATACAGAAATGTCAATTTCCACCAAAAAACACTTGTCGAACTTAGCCATAATGTCTTATACGGAATTGTTGTTACGAAGTTCTACAAATGTGTTTCAAAAGATCTCAATTTTCAAACGATTCATGTAATTCTAATTTTTATTAGTTGCATTATGTTTAATAATACAATCTTAATTTTCGTAGTAACTTTTTGGCCTATAACGAATACTATGACGAAGTATTAGCTGTTAATGTCGTATGCCAAACCACGCTGTGGTCGATTCTAACCCTTTTGGGGCGAATCCGCTGTTTGGGCTTCGATATCGTTGAGGTTTTGTGTAAAGTAATGAGAAACCCACCCGCCGATAAACTATCATCGTTGAAAGAAATGGATGTAACTAGTGATAGTTTCCATAACTGTATTAGTGACTCGATGTTTTTACAATGTATAGTCGCGAAACCACAATTTAGTAAAGTGTTTTTAAATTATATTAAAGACAATTTAAGTAGTTTTAGCATTCGAACGTTAAAGGTTAGTTGAACAAATGATTATTAAATTGATTGTGCACATTCTGTTGTTGTCTATTTTCTGCAGAGACTGTCAAATTCTTTAGATCCAAGTCAGCCAGTAGCGTGGCCTGTTATATCGAAAATTTTCCAAAAACATAAGTGCCATCAATCATCTAGTCTGGATTCTACATTAGATTCGATTGATTCAGAACCGCCGGTAAGTTAATTCTCCTTATAGGCATTTTACTATGTTCAAAATAACAATAACTTCATAATAGTATTATAATATATTATAATGACGTCACAAGCCTACAGTTTCGAGTATTCATCTTTTTTTATATTATAAATAATTAAATTATGAGATAATAAACTAAATTTCTAGGATGAATTATTACAATCAACTCACGATCTGATTGAAACTTTTATATGTATTTTAATCGTTCTAATAAACAAAATGGACAATGATAATTTTGATATAAATTTATTGAATTTGATCGAAATCGATACTGATTCGGAGGTGAGTGTCACCACGAACAAACACAGCTTTGTTGTTGTTAATGCGAAATTTGTAGAGTATTCCAGAACCACCTGTATTCATGCATCCAAAACCGCGCGTTTTGAGTTCGGGATACAGTCATGTTGGTCTCATCCGGAATAATTCGTTGTACGCGTGGGGCAGCGCGACTTCTGGGTGTCTAGGGTTCGGTCCCATGGTCACCAAGTACAGTCTTCCTCAACAAATCGAATTGTTAAGTAGTTACCAAGTGGAAGTGATCAGTGTCAGTTGTGGCAAAAATCATACAATTGCTTTAACGAATTTCGGAGTAAGTGTTTATTATTAGTTAGTTTTTTTGCTTTCTTATACAAAGTTTTCAGTTTTGGTTTATGTTAAGAAGAACCATTATTTCGATTATGTACATATTAGTAAACGAGAGTTATTTTTTGTTTGTGTGTTTAGGTTTATTCATGGGGTTCAAACGTTTATGGACAGTTGGGAATTAATACGATGGTTTATCAAGCGAGTTATCCGATGTTAGTGGACCAATTGTCGGAGGAAAATGTTATTGATGTTAGTTCGGGGCAGTATCATAGTCTAGCGTTGACTAACTATGGGAAAGTTTACAGTTGGGGGTAAGTCTATTTGTTTTAAAATTAAATATAGCTAGATTTGTATATTTTATAATGTTCTTCCGCAATAATCACATTTATATCAATTTTATAGAGATTTTTTGTAATGCCGTGATTTTTTATCTATTTAAGTTTAGCACTTAACTAAATAGCTTTTTTGTTTATCAACGTACAAAAATGCTATTTAGATGTTAATATCTTTTCTATTTAAACATAAGTTTAGTTGAGGAGCCAATATATGAATATATATATATATATATATATATATATATATATATATATATATATATATATATATATATATATATATATATAAAAGTATATAATATATATATATATATATATAATTTTTAGATGGGGTGTCTATGGTCAGTTAGGTCATGGTGATGTCCAAGATTCATTTAAACCGAAACAAATTAAATATTTAGCGAATAAAGTCATAACTCAAATACAAGCAGGCCACGCTCATTCTATAGTTCTGTCTATAGAGGGCGTTGTCTACAGTTTCGGTTCGAATAGTTTTGGACAGTTAGGCAATGGCACATCAACAAAATCAAACGTTCCAGTTCAAATTTTGTTGAATGAGAAAATTAGCTTGATTGCTTCCAACTATTTTCACAACGTAAGTTATACGCAACAGTGAAATGATAATGTTTTAATTGTTGGAATCAATTTAATAGTTGGCTGTTGGTATTGATAATAAACTGTATGTTTGGGGAGCAAGTCCACAAGTGTTGAGGCATCAAGTTCATAATTATAAACGGATTAAATTGACTCAACAATATGACAAGAATACAGAAACGCCACCACCTATCGATTGGTCGCTTACCACCCCATTTAGTATCGATAACCGACATCTCTTTCCAGCATTGTTACCAACTGAACACATCGAGGGACAAATAATACAGGTATTACTTTTTTATGTATTTATATCGATTTTAAATTAAATTACTATAAACCTAATACTATTAAATGGAATATAAACCAATATATTAACAATTAAATTGTTATTTAATTATGTATCACAATTAAAATTCGTAATTATGTGTAATACTCGTGACGACACAAGTAATATGTCATCAAACACTGAGGTACTACGAATGAATTGAAATTAATTACTGGATAAGAGCTTAGCTAACCATTTACTAATACATTATATATTTATATTAATAATAGTTACTTCGTGAAGATTAATTATCATGGTGTTATTACTATATAACTCTATAAGGGGCGGTTTATCAATCGACTGTTTAGTGATTGTTAACTTTTTGTTAAATGATGTGCCTGTACCTTGAAACATAAATCAATTTTATATGTGTCTATAGCCTATTATATAGTGTTATATAAGATACAGATTAGTTTTATTAGTGTATTTAATCATTCATGTGGTTATAGGTTGCGACTGGCTGTAATCATTCAGCTCTGTTAACCAAAGATGGTTCTTTGTACACTTGGGGCCAGAATTTCGATGGACAAATCGGCAACGGGTCAAGAAATGAAGTAGTTAGTCCAACGTTGGTGAAAATCAACCCATTGAACACGATGAGCAACTTAAATGCGGGCTTAAGCATCGATGCTGACCTTCCGCTTAAATGCACCTATGTTTCATGTGGAGCTGAATATACAGTGGCGATTGATTATTCAGGGAAAATATTAGCATGGGGCAACAACTCCAGGGCACAGGTAAATACTTATGTTCTCTAGTTTTTATTCGTAAATTAATACTTTTTCTGTGGTATTAGTTGGGTAAAATCTGTGATGAAGATGAGCGTAGCTTAGAAGGTAAAATGGTGATGCTAAAGAACACTAAACGCATACTAAAAATCCCTAAAACTGGTCAAAATATGACTGATTCTCCGAAAGAAATCCCTAACATACCAACACTGCACATAACATATCGCAACCATGACAAATATACAAAAATAAACAAATCTAACACCTGTTTCTATCCATTAAATAAAATTGAGAATATAACCATAAATTTCAAACTTAAAAACGATACTTTCACATCTAAACGTTCGATTAGCTTAGACGAGAACGATAACTCAGAAGTTCTATTCATTCTCGGACAAAAGTCACTACATTTCGCGTTGCAAACCTATTTTGGCTTTTACGATACCGAATTTATTTTACACAAATGTGTTGATTATAAAAACTATCAAGCAGCTAGTAAAATCTCAATTTTAGACGGGCATTTTAGTGATAGTTTAGGTTTCCAACTATCTTGTTTTAAATTGCATATGGAGAAAATAAAGTGGCGACCAAATGTAGTAGTTACACCTTGTACACATGATAATCATGTTGATTTGTATTCAGACGCGGGTAAAACGGAGAAATCCGTAAGTAATCTCGTAAAACCGGTAAATAAAGTCAGTGTTATAAGTACGTCTTGTTCTTTAGAAAGTATTAAACAATTTAACGATGATTTGTATAGTCAGGGAGGTTTTGAAGAAATGTGTGGAGAGGAGTTGACGTTTTTGTCGAAAAAACCGGATAGTTTTCGCGAATTAAACGTAGAAAATTTACAAACAACTTTAAAAACTGATGAATCATTTATTGATAAAAGTACCAAAGCTAGTTTAAAATCTGAATTGATTGAAAAATTAGAGTTTAACAAAAACCATATTAGTGACACTTTAGTCGATGAGTTTAGCGATATTAATAGCGATTCGACATCGTTTATTAGTGATATTAGTGTAGGTGATACGTTAGCGCAAAGTAGCGATGTGTTAGTATCAAATAGCGTGTTTTCAAATGATGTTATTCGAAAAACAGTTGTGAATTATGTTGAATCTCTGGATGTAGATGTTATTAGTTGTGATTATTCAAAAATACCAAATTTAAGTGAAATTTACAAGAATAGCGCCCGTGAAATCGATATTATTGGCCCAGTATTAGAACCGGATTGTATCGAAAATGTCGAATCGAAACCAAATAGTACCAGTGTAGATGTTGGTGATGTTATAGATTTAGCGTCGAGAATTGTCGAATTTTATTGCAGTCGCCCTCAGATTCTTGAAAATCATATTTTAATGCAGAATATTTTAATAAAATGTATGCAATTTTGGTTGGTTAACAATTTACCAGTTGATATTCTTGAGCGTATTTTACTCAAAAATATGGATAAGTATTTCTATCCTCTTTCAATTTACTGTTTTGCAAAAATTTTAATAATAACCTCGGCGAAGGTATGGTCAAAGATAGCGAAGCGAAAAAGACCGAAAAGTCGTTTGAATTTTTAAAACAACTTTCGACTAAATTCTGCTTACAACTTTGTTCAATGGTTTTGCAAAATGTTAATAAAACTTAAACTTATTTATAATTTGTTTAACGATTGAAATATTTAGAACACTCTAGGCATATGACTAACAAATCCGTCATTCTAGATTATTTATTAGGCGATTTTATTCAGAGTTACTTGTAAGTTACATGAAGTTATTTGATCACACCATGGTCTTGTAGGGTGGTTACAGTTATATATCTGTCGAATAGTGCCATTATTAAAATTACTATAATTACCAATAAGCACTTAATAAAAGTTGATTTTTTACCTTGATGGATATACTAAAATTGATTAAATTTGCAGCAAAAATACACTTATTTATGTTGCTATTTTGTATAACTCTATAACTTTCAAAAGTATTTACGATTTTGTATGTGTCTAGAGCTTATAGTGTTATAAAGTGTCTGTATATAGTATAAGATACAGAATAGCACCATAAGTCTATACAAAGTTACTACATGTAACTTCGTTAACTGAATAAAATCGCCATTTTACTGACTGTTTAAGTTAGACTTAGAAAAATACTGTCATTTTAAAGTTATGTTTGACTGAGTAACGTTTTTTATGACAAAATATTTTACTAATATGAATCTGTAAAAATATATGATAACATTCTTACCTAATTCGATATTATATATTTATGGTAGACTGTACAAAAAATATATGTTTTAAAAGTTCCTAAATTTAATTGTTTTCGCTAAATAACTTAAAATTGTATCGCTATTTCTGACTAATCACCTTGTTTTAGTGGTTAAAAAAAGCAGTTGTCGTAGCAAAGACTTTTATAATATCTGCTACATTTTCGAACAGATTATAGTTAATTTATGTGTGCAATGTTTGGTTTTTGGTTGAGTAATTTTTAGAATTTGTGTCATTTTTATTGTAGAAAACAAATTAGCATATTTTAGACTGTGCCATTTTAATTTACGAATTTTTTTTACATTTTTATGATTTTATTTTACGTAATTTAAACATATTGTATTCGCATTTCATTAAACATATTTGTATGTATTCCGTAATTTAATTTTTGATATTTTGTTGTGTAAAATCACGGAATACACTTTTAATTTATGTTATATTTTATTTATTGAAATATTAATCATTGTTTTGAACACATATCGGCTGCTTAAAGCAGAAAAATGTCTCTCAGTGCGAAATATTTTGATAATAGAATGTGTATTTCATTTATAGAAGTTATTATACTTTGATTAGAGTTGATTAGTTGTGTACTAACCATATCTTATCAAGTTGAAATAATAATTTAATAGTATATTTAAATATTATTTACGAATCATATGTTGGCCCTAGTCATCTAACAAATAGACTCATTTTACAATTTATTTCGTTGCTTAACAATACACAAATCAAAACAAGACAATTGTATTATTAATATTTGTTATATATTGCTGTGAAAATCATTTGTTTAACTATTACAAATGAGCAATTGAAATTGTTTACGTTTCGATACTGAAACATGATCAAGTACTTTCGTTGTAATTAGAAATTTCACATTATATTGTATGTATGTTAAGGTAAATGATTTTTATCATAATAAGTAGTTGTTATTTATATAGTATACAGTAGTTGCTAACTTTACAATATTTGGCGCACATTAATAATATTACCTTAAGATTTTACTAATTTAAATGTGTTTTCATGAGTTTTGTTTTGTTTTTGTGGAACTTTTCTTGTAAATATTTGTAAAATAAATATTGTTAGCAAAGAATTAGTGTTCTTGTTTGTTTATATCCTTAAGAAAGAAACATTAAAGAGTTATAAACATTACTGATATATATATATATATATATATATATATATATATATATATATATATATATATATTAATTATTTATTTGTTTATTAGTATATATTAGCGTGTATAATTGTGTATTTATTAATAATCGTGATAATAAATAATGGTTTAGTATTTAAATTGTTTTATTTAAACAAATTACCCTTCAATACCGTTTCCTTCCTAGAGTAGTAACATATTTCAATTAAATATAACATCTATAAACAATTAATAATAAGATAGTACTATATATGAATCATATTTGTTGTAGAAAGCATATAACATTTTTATATATATATCACTTTGAATAGGCAACATGTTATACGTGTTGTATAGAAAAATTATTTCATTTTGGTTTCATTTTAAATGCCGCCAATAAAATATGTGCCATTCGCTTTGACTGGCATCTTACGGTGAACATTGAACTGCATTATAGAGTCTTTTTCGTGACGTCCCATCTAATTTTAGTTTCATTTTGAATGCCGCCAAAAAAATAGAGTCTTTTCTGTGACGTCACAGTGTGACGTCATTTCTTGACCTTTTTCAATTCCTGTTACCCGGCTACCAAATCGCTATTTTGCGTTTTTGAACTCAAAAACTGAAAAGTTTGTAGTTACGTCACTATATATAGAATTCTTTTTATGCTTCTAAGGGGCATTGTGGCTACCTATTGCATTGTTTATTGTATATCAACAATGCTAAAGACACATACTAAACAGTGTACCCATATAAGATAAATATAATACCTTTTGTAAGAACTGTTTCTAAAGGGGACGCCTATAAATGTTGGCGGCTTCTCCCTCGTCACTGACGGCCAGCGTATATACACCTCCCGTCTATATATATTAATCATATTTGTTGATACATGTATAAATAATAAAGAAAACAAATTGTTATTACAGTATTTATATTGTTTTATTTAATAAAAAAACATTTACAATTGTTTACAGAGTATATACAACAAATTACAATTAAATATAACATTTAAAAACAATAAACAGATATATTTAAACAATACACCGTATAAGTACGTTAATTATGTACACAAATGATGCATTTCAATTAATTATACCATATAATAACAATAAACAATACAATAGTTAGCAACTATGCCCCTAAAAAGCATAAAAAAATTCTATATATACTGACGTCACTTCAAACATTTCAGTTTTTGTGTTCAAAAACGCAAAATAGCGATTTGGTAGCCGGGTAACAGGAATTGAAAAAGGTCGAGAAATGACGTCACACTGTGACGTCACAGAAAAGACTCTATTTTTTTGGCGGCATTCAAAATGAAACCAAAATTTGATGTGACGTCACCAAAAAGACTCTATAATGCAGTTGAATGTTCACCGTAAGATGTCAGTCAAAGCGAATGGCTTTTTTGTTATTGGCGGCATTTAAAACAAAACCAAAATGAAATAATTTTTCTCTACAACGTGTACAACAGGTTGCCTAACCAATATTATTTACCTATCTTTTTTAGAGTATTGATTTTTGCTAACTATCTATCTTATTGTTTATAGATGGTATATTTAAATACAAAAATAACTATTAATGTCCACTTTTAAACATATATTTCAAAAAATTGATTTATATATTGGGATTTGCCTCAATATACATTAGTTAATTGTCTTTTATTGATAACGTTTATATTGTTTAATGTTCATTTAATACATTTTTATTAAAAATATTTGATCCTGCAAATAAAAAATACATTTAGTTTTGTATGTACAAATTAATTTATATCCTTTAAATAATTCAGAAATTGAAACAAGAACATTTATTTATATTTATGAAACAAATTCACAGTTTCTCAACACAAACAGTTATTGTTTAAATTTTCACAATATGTATATGTATACAAGGGTAACTTATTTGTATAATATAAACGTAAGTAGGATTCTAAGTTATACCTAAGTAGTAATAGTTTAATTAATAATAATTGACGCACACTAAGGACAATGCTTACAGATTCGAATAATTTTAAATACATATAAGGCACATCACTTTGGGCAGATGTCCTTTGATTACATCCAGCTTATTTACAAATATCACTAGTGCACTTTGCAGCAGGCAATGAACTGATGCTGATAACCGTATATATCCAAACGAAACATTTATCATTTATGCTTTTTTCGATTGTTTTACCCTTCTAATACTAAATCATGAATTATGTGGTTTGTTAATCAAATTATTTGTGCAGAGATACATAGAATAATTAATATATTTATGCTTAATATATATATATATATAGCAACGATTTGCTAGTGGCATAACACTGCATTTTTCATCCAGCGGCATGCCATGCTTGCTGAATCAAAAACCATCGAATTTTGGCAAGTGCGTTTCTGCGCTATGCCTTCGCTACACACGCAATACGTACTCATACATATACCAAGTGTACCTTAAACAACATTTAGACAATTAAATAATAACAACAACAATCGCATTTATCCAGTTACACCACCATTCTCAAGATTACCTTTAAAATCAAATCCGTCCCCGTATCTTAAACAGTAATCGTTGTCACATAATATTTCGTTGCACACGATCACTTTGCCTATTTCCGGATTAATTTGCATAGCTTGTTGTCTCATTTAAATGACGAGATAATATAGTTCGGAGTATAAGGTAATTTATGTTGTGTTTAAACAAAATTAATCTTTATTCACTCTATTTATAAAAATTAGTAACACAATTCTATACCAAAATAACATCAATAAAGTCTCCGTACATTAAATACATACTATACTTGTGTATGCCGACAATAACTAGAAATAACATTAAATAAGTATGCTGAATGACAAATTTTAAATAAAATTCGGAAAAATCCTAAATTAAGTGCCCCAAAAATTGCAGAGGACATAGAAAACGAATCATATATATATATATATATCAAATAAAATTATAATTTGTTAGCAACAATTTGCTAGTGGCATAACAATGCATCTTTCATCCAGCGACATGACATGCTTACTGGATCGAAAACCATCGAATTTTGGCAAGTACGTTTCTGCGCTATGCCTTCAGTACACACGCAATGCGTACTCATACACATACCAAGTGTACCTTAAACAAAATTTAGACAATTAAATAATAATAACAACAATCATATTTATCCAATCACACCGCCATTCTCAAGTTTTACCTTTAAAATCAAATCCGCCTCCATAATGTAAACAGTATTCGTTATCACACAATATTTTGTTGCACACGATCACTTTGTTTGTTTCCGGATTACTTCGCATAGCTTGTTTTCTCATTTGTTTACAGTTGTCCATATTAAAATTGTAATAATTATTCACAGTGGTTGGATTGATTTTAATCAAACAGCTTTCCTTCGGCAATACATCATGAATTTCACTGTAAAGTATGTTCGAGGTTTCACTAGAAATAAATCCGCCGATAATTGATACGACAAATTCTAAACTTCGTTTCTCTGTATGCTCATCATAATTTTCTTCGTTACTCAAAACAGTCGTAGACACAAGTGTAAACAGTAGGAAAAATGATATAAATACTGACTTCATTTTGTCTAAATTTCGATAAATTGTTAAATGAAATAAGACTTAATATTAAAAATCCAATATTTATATATCCTACAAAGCATCATGGTTATTAATACCATCGCGAAGTTATCTATTCTTTCCTATCAGTGTAAGATATGGCAATAAGAAAAATAAATTCAAAAAAAAAATTATTTTAATAAAAAATGTGTAAGCAACTCTGCTCTAGATGGTTAAATTTATTTGCAATTTTTTTTAAATTTTCAAAATAGCAATTAAAAACGCAATTAAAATCTTTAAAAAATCGATAAAATGATATCTGTATATATTACACATTATATCTAAATTTGCGATATTAAATTAATAACGTATTTCACAATAATTTATAAATTTTTTGTATAAAATAAAACTTTAGAATCTAAAGTTGTTTAATCTTTGCTTGGACTAATTTGTTTTTATAGAGCTTCAATATTTGTGGATTGTATTTATAGGAATTTAAGTTAAACTGATTATACTATACACAATAATAGGTAATTTATATAATAATATAATTAATAACAATTTGCAAATGAGAACACATTTTCATTTGACATCGACAACACTCAAGAAATTAATGACAATCTTTGTTCTTGTGCAATTTTCGATCTTAAAATACCCTGGCCTGGTATACAGTACAACTCATAAACAATTACTTTAGATAAAAATAAATAATGAATGTGCAATGCATTAACAAAAGTTTTACTTTAGACATTAAAAAATGTTTGGATAGTACATATTTTAATGTCTGATAAGATAGTTAATCATATAAATACTCAAGTGTGTTTGATTGAATTATATAGGTATACAAGTTCTTTTGTAAGTAAATACAAGTAAAATGGAAGTTGAAGCTGAAGTTTTAGAAAAACTAGTGTGTGATGGTTGTGGAGAGTATCTTTCGATTGGACCTGTGATGTTGTTGAATGAAGAGAAAAGCGTTTGTGGCCGCTGCTCTGCGCCAGATCGAAAAGAGCAAACCGTGTTGAGGAACTTGCCGTACGAACTGTTAGCTAAAAACTTTCTGTTCCCGTGTCAATATAAGCGTTATGGATGTACCACGAAACAAAGATTCAAAAGTTTAAAATCGCACGAGGCTGAATGCGACTTTCGGCAGTACACCTGTTTCTTATTAGAAACAAAAAGCTGCAATTGGTCTGGGACGAAAAAACACATTTTGGACCACTGCAGAACGAAACATCCTGATTTAGTGGTACAAAATCCAGTTACGTTTGTACATGATATTGTCCATAAATCTGTGAAGAATTTTTTAATGGTTGCTTTCAATATGTTGTTTCTGATACACACAAAAGTGTGTTTAGAAACGAAAAAGATCTACCACTGTGTGCGGCTGTTTGATGGTGTAGAGAACGTCAAAAACTATGGGTATACATTAGATATTTGTAAGGAAACAAATATAGTGTGTAAATATGGAAAAGTGTTTCGAAAAGGATGTTTGTCCATCAAAGAAAGTGATTCTGTGGCAGTAGGTATTAATAGTCTGATAGAGCTTTTTGAAGGGTATACTGGAACTACATTTAAATTGACGGTGAACTCTTTTGTAAGAGAACCACAAGCTGTATTGAAATTGAGAAGGAAATCATTAAGGCAAAATAGCATGAAGGAGATGAATTGCGACTATTGTAAGAATTCAATAACGTACGAACTTGCGTATTATGATAAAAGTAAATGGAAATGCGCAGAATGTAATAATAATAAGTACGATTGTCAATTTAAAAAGAAAGGTTGCACATTTACGAACACACATAATAAATCATTGATACATTCCTGGTTTTATTGCAACTATCGTAGCACTTGTAACTCTTGCAAGGTACCTATTGTTGATTCTATAAATAATCATTACGATACAGCCCATTATGCTATCACATATTCGGCTGGTACCGTATTCACAGAAAGACTCAGTCGATATATGTATAAACAATTGATTATCACTAGTGCCGTTGGTAAATTGCATTGCACACACATACTTCGCGATTCAAAGTTTCAATTTTACATTTCATCACCAATCGACAATGGCGAGTTGCACTTTTACGCAATAGAGTTAGAATTTGAAAGCTCTGCAACGAAATATCTTGCATCTATACACAATTCAAATGATTTTGTTTGTGATTGGCATATTGAAATCAAACATAATGAATTCATGAAATTTGTTACTAACGATAAGTTTGTTTTAACGCTAACAATCACTAAAGTTAAAAGTTATTGTAATAGTATGTAATGACACAACTAAAGTTAGTGATATGTATATTGTTAATAAATGAAGTGGTAAAACTTCACTATAAGTGATACACATCGAATGAAGCTTTACGCACTTATAGTTAATTATCTGTCCATTGTTTTGGAAATTAGGCCAACAACAAAATGTATTATTGTTATATGTATGTTATTATTAGTGCTTTATTTTTATGAACGCAGAAAAGAATCATTATTGCTAGGACTAGACATTTATTAAACATACTCGTGATTAACAATATTGTGTGAAGCATTACATATGAAATAGATATGATTATGATATTTAAATAAATACCTTATACAGCCATAGCATCCTTTAAATAACTTGCAATTTCTTTGAGATATTGTGCTTTACTACCAGTAGCTGGACTAGGCGAAGGAGCTCTTCCAACGTAACTAGAAATAATGCAAATACATTTATTGCTTTATATTACAATTACTGTTCATTTGGAAACAACTTACGCAAGCGGTCGCGTTTTTGACAGTGCAGTTGCGAATCGTGGTTGCACATAGGTCCAAGCGCCTTGGTTCTTGTGTTCTTCTTGGGCCCAACACAAAGCGGCACCTGGATATTTGGCGCATTCTTTTTTTATTAAATCAAACGGAAATGGTGATATCTGTAAGAGAAATATATTAAAACAAAATAAACATGTACGTACTTAACTTAATTTTAAATAAATTATAGAATAATTATGTAATTAATAAAATAATGACGATTTTTCACTGATGGACATGTAACAATCTTAATCTGCGGTTGTAAACTGTGTAAAGGTTTCGTTTAAATCTCTAAAGAGTCAAATGTTATAATAAATAATTCATGTCTATTAAATTGCGTTAAGTATTTGCTTACCTGTTCGATTCTTGTGATAGCGATAGCGTTAGTAAGATTTGCAGCATCGCGGGTCTTTCTGAGTTCATAGTAAATTTTTCCAGCACAAAAAATGACCTTCTTCACACTGCTAGGAGATCCTGCTGCGGCACCAGCTTCAGGTATTATTCTGTAACACAATTTCATAATTCATAAAAACATTTCACACCAAAAGTCTAGAATTTTTATATAACGTTTAAGCAAGTAGAAATGATTATTATTATTATTACCTCTGGAACTCAGTTCCTTCGATCATGTCGTCGAAGCTACTCCTAGCTTCTGGATGACGAAGCAATAATTTGGGGGACATGTGAACGAAGGGTTTTCTAAATGGCATCAAAATTTGTCTGCGGATTGCATGGAAAAAATTGGCGGGTGTTGTACAAACGCCGATAATCCAATTGCATTCATGTAATTGTTTTATAGCGAAATCATCACCTTCTGGAGGGAAAATGTCAGCATCGTCTGCGCACCCTTGCAAGAAGCGCTCAAGACGAGCACTCGAGTGTTCCGGACCCTAAAAGAATAGAACCAACTAGTTTGTGTGGGTTCTTCTACCGAGCTGACTAACTGGTAACTTACCATACCTTCCATACCGTGAGGTTGCAACAACACAATGCCTGATTGTCGCATCCATTTCGATTGGCCAGAAGCGACGAATTGATCGATCATTGCTTGAGCGGTGTTGTTGAAATCCCCGAATTGTGCTTCCCAGATAACCAACGCGTTCGGGTTGGTGATTGAGAAGCCAATTTCGAAACCGAGTACACCGCTCTCGCACAGCGAGCTGTTGCAAATAGTGTACGTCGCTTGATCGGGGTACAAGTTCGCCATCGGTCGGAATGTTACTTTGTCGACGGTTTGATGGTGCAAGACGTGGTGCCGATGACTGCAAAGGAATATTCATTACTTTCATAGAACATGTGCGGCTCATTTGTTTTCAAATGTTGTGGAAAAACAAGTTAACATTGTTATAAAATGTTTTCTATTTTACATATTTATCATTTTTATCAGTCAGCAAATAACAGCCGTTATTATAAACAATTTAGGGCCGGTTTCATAAACAATTTAATCTATCATTAAAATTTATGCCTCAGTTAAAATAAACAATATCGAATCACTTATGAGAAAATATCATTCCTGTCAGTCTATTTTAAAATTTAGTTGCCAAGTTAATTATAATGGTAGATTAAATTGTTTATAAGATCGGCTCTTAATCTATAATTAAAATCGATCCACAGTTAAAATAAACAATATCGAATCACATGATCTAAGACAATTATCATGGTAGATTAAATGATTTATAAGACCGGCCTTAAGTGATATCTTTTACTCCTTTTTTAAACAACAAGGAATATTGATAACATTCTATTTTATTATTAAATTGCAAATTTCAATTGTTAATCAAATAAGATATAAATGATGTGGATATACTTTTTAGGTGTCAATACTTATCACCTTATCAGTGATAACAAACAATATATATATATATATATATATATATATATATATATATATATATATATATATATATATATATATATAAGCAGACATCAACACCTCAAGTGTGTTTAATATAGAATTGAAAGTCATTTAAAATCAATAATCAAGTAATTTTGCAACTAAATTCAACGAAAATGGAAGTTCAAGATGAACTTTTAGAAAAATTAGTGTGCGATTATTGTGGGGAGTATCTCTCGATTGGACCCGTGATGTTGTTGGAGGAAGAGAAAAGTGTGTGTGGCCGCTGCTTTGCACCAGATTCAAAAGAGCAAACCGTGTTGAGGAACTTGCCCTACGAACTATTAGTTAAACATCTTTTATTCCCGTGCCAAAATAAGCGTTATGGATGTACCACGAAACAAAGATTCAACAGTTTAAAACCGCACGAGGCTGCATGCGACTTTCGGCAGTACACCTGTTTCTTATTAGAAACAAGAAGCTGCGATTGGTTTGGGGCGAAAACGAATCTTTTGGAGCACTGCAAAACGAAACATTCTGATCTAGTGGTACAAAATCCAGCTACATTTAAATATAATATTGCCCAAAGCTTAGTGAAGAATTTCTTGATGACTGCTCTCAATATGTTGTTTCTGATACACACAAAAGTGTGTTTACAAACGAAAAAGATCTATCACTGTGTGCGACTGCTTGGAGACGTTGGGAACGCTGAAGACTATGGTTATACATTAGATATTTGTCAACAACGAAATAAATTGAGTAAAAGTGGAAAAGTGTCTCCACAAGGATGTTTGTCCATCAAAGAAAGTGATTCTGTGGCAGTAGGTATTAATAGTCTGATAGAGATTTTTGATGGGTATACTGGAACTACTTTTAAATTGACAGTGAACAAAGCATCATGTCTTACACCACCTATTAGAATAAAACCGATTTTTGTTGAATATGATCGAATAAGCAAAGAAAGATACTTTAATAATACTGAAACCGTAATGCAAAAAAATGTTGGATGTATATAGAGCATTTAGGTTAAAATACCCATAATCAGAATTTGGTATTAATAAAAATATACCAATACACAATAATAATCAAATGGATTAAAAGTGTTTTTCCTAAGATACGAAGATAAACGAAACTTAAGTATGTATAATTATAGATTGTTAATAAATAAAATTGTGAGTGTTCTTTATGGCACAAGATTACAAATAATGTACATACATACATACATGTGTATGTTATCATTGTGATACTAGAATATATCTACTAATGAATTATAGATAACTATTTATTTATAATTATAAAGAAAGATAAAACATTTGATAAGTTTCATAATAGTATTTATTACATGAAACTTATCAAGTATTTTTCTTTATAATTATTGAAAAATGTATTACCTGAAGGTGCCTCTTTCCACATCCTGTCCAGATACGCGAACATGAATACCATCTTTTAACAATGAACCATAAGCCATTGCTTCACCTAAAGCCCAGTCGGTCATCCGTGAGTTAACCATTTCCATACGGCCCTTCAATATCCGTTCTATACCTAATAAAAGAAATCAAAAATATAACTATATTTTCAAATAAATTTTCTTAAAATAAACAGAAATTAAAACTACTTCCGGTATATTTCATTATTTTAGATATTAAAAAAAAAACAAGACATTTTGATATAAGAAATAAACAACGAACCTCTATGAATCTTGAATTCAAGCGCACTTGGTGGTGGACTTGAGAACACTTTACCAATATGCACTAAAGTATCCTCTTTAATCCCGGTTTTATTCATTTTAAACTGGTCCTTCCCCTCGAAAAAACCAGACCACGGACTGTCCAGCCAGTCCTTGTACTTAATATGCGTTTCCTGTTTGGCGTTTTTAAACTCATCCTCGCAGATTTGCTCATATTTGTCGGCGACCGCTTTAACTTCTTCCTTCGTCACGACACCTTCTTTGATTAGTTTCGCCGCGTACTTGTTGAGGACGGGCTGTGTTTTATGAATGAGTGTATACATCAACGGTTGCGTGAACATCGGTTCGTCTAGTTCGTTGTGGCCGTTCCGTCTGTAGCACACTATGTCTATGACACAATCTGTATGGAAAGTGTTTCTCCATTCGGCAGCAACATTACATACGTGCATCACACACTCCGGCTCATCCGAATTCACATGGAAAATCGGCGCATTCACTACTCGAGCTATATCTATAACAACGACCACCAAGAGGATTATTTTCAAACATTTATTATTCAATACTGTATTATAGGGATGTTCAATATTAGCTAGTAAATATTTATATGTTACCTGTACAATAGGGTGAAGATCGAGAGAATCTCGGATCAGTGGTGAATCCAATCTGGTTATTAACAACGATATGAATGGTGCCATGTGTAGTGTAATCGGGTAGATTTGATAGACCGATTGTCTCAAAGACAACACCTTGAGCAGAAAACGCGGCGTCGCCATGAAGCATCAATGACATCACCTACAATAAATCACCAACCGTTGTTTTTCTTTCGTTGCGACATCAATCACTATACCTTTTTTCCTTCTGTGTCTCCACGGTAGAATTGTTCGGCTCGACATTTTCCTTGAGTAACCGAATCGCTAGCTTCTAAATGGGATGGATTTGCGACGACGGATATTGAGATGTTCTTGTTTGTAACGCGATTCAATCTCTTGGTATAAGTACCCAAATGATATTTAACATCTCCTGAACCCTAACACAAAAATCAACTCTGATTGGTTATTTTGTATGTATAGTAATACACTTTTCTATTTTACTTCATCGGCCGCTTCGAGGCCCGCAAATTGAGTGAAGATATGCACGAGTGGTTTGCGACATACGTTTGCTAAAACATTCAATCTGCCCCTGTGTGACATAGCTAGTACAATACTATCAACTCCATTCGCTGTACTCTTGTCTATTATTTGTTTCAGTGCCGGGACCAAAATCTCACATCCTTCCAACCCGAACCGTTTCTCGGACGACCATTTCTTCGCTAAGAAGGTTTCGAAACTAAACAACCAAATCGGAACACATTTATGTATGTTTTTATTTATTTTATTATAAACAAACCCTGTAGCTCTGGTGAGACGTGCCAGTAAGAGTCTCTTTGCATCATTATCACACTTTATAATACCAGGCACTTCAAACCGTTCTCGAATCCAGTTGCATCGTTCGATCGAGGTAATAAACATATATTCCACACCAATATGGTTACAATAGGTGTTCTCTAAGCGTTTGACGATCTCTCGAAGCGATAAATGCTGCTCTTGCCCACCAATAAATGTTGTTTTTGGTAGTTTAAATACGCGATCCATATTTGATTCCGCTGTAAATCCATTAATTTAGAAGAAAAAACTAAACATTAATTCTAACAGTAAAATAATTCTATGTATGTATGTATGTACATACATATATATTTTTCAAACAAAACAATAAATGATAAGCCTTACAGAGCATATAATCTCGAACAACTGTTTTGGAAGCCTTCCCACCACGTTCCCGATATTTTCCATGTAAATCAGCATACATAACATTCAAAGGATCGAGACGAGCTACAAGATGTCCACGAGTCTAATTCGAATGCAACAATTAGGTATATTATAAACAAAATAACTATAAATGATTTTAATATAATCTAATTTTAGGTAATAATTTAGCACTCAAGCAACCTGATAACTTCTGATGATTGCTTGCACTGCTAAATGGTCTTCGATTGTTTTATCATTGACCTGCCCTTCGGCTGCTGGTGCAGGGCTGCTAGGTGCACTAGGTTGAGCTTGAAAAGAGCTCAGTCGCGCCTCATTCTTTCCGAGAGGAGCTAGAGATGGAGGTGCTTGGTACCCGACGCCTCCGCCAGCAGAATTTCGAAAGTAAGAGTCCCATGACTAAAAAAATGTCAATGATTATTTCGATTTAAAAATAAAACGTCTGTTCCTACCGCGTGCACAGATGTTGGGTCTTTTTGCCAGGCGTTAAACATATCATCAATATAGTTCGCTGAGTTAGCATTGAGAAATGGATCTTTTGAAGCCGGTATACTGTAGGATCTAGTTGATATCACACAAAGTCTTGGTGTTTTTGAACCGAACCAAGTACATTTAGATCCATATGATATTTTTGATATTATTAAACGGGTTCGATACATTTTCTGTATGATATAAGATAAGGGGTAACCCTATATGACAATTGTTTTGGAACACTGATAAATAATAATTTTGATTTTTAGTTACATTTAAATAATTTTTAATAAATAAATTCGAAATTTTTCTGAGTATATTGGAGTTAAACGTCAAATAATTTGAAGAATATAAACAAATTGGAAGGCCTTGGTGAAAACAGACGAAACTCTAAGCAGCACTTGATTCTAAAGTATGTTTATTATTCCAAAAAATGAACTATTTTGCAAAATAAACACTCAAATATAATTTTAAATACATCCTGGCTCTTGTGCTAGCATATTTACTTTTACGAATGTAAAAGTTCTTTTTTAATATCCTTCCTATCTAAATAAATTATGCATACTACGTATAAGAAAGTCCTGTGCAGGATACTGCTGATGCATTTATTCTAATGTTGGTTTGTGTGTTCTAGGTCCAACCCACATTGCAGAAAGGATTGATGGTGTTCAAGCAATACCTAAGTGATGTTTATTCCATTACTGGATTGCTGGTGTTCAAACTTCTTGACAATCTTTCGCCATTCCCCTCTAGTCTTACAATCTTCTTTATTTATATTAAGATAGGTAGTTGAATAACTAATCTTTTAAATGAAGCAAGATGGTGCATCGGATGATGGATAAGGCCAGATTAGAAATCAAACTTCTAGTTGCACTAGCGTTTTGACCGATGCGTTATTGCACCATCCGATGAACCATCTTGCTTCATGAATTCAGTGGATACGATCACATCCTATTGTAATCTTTTAAATGTTAATACTTTATTATTAATGGTAATAATATAACACTATACAATACCTTATATTAATTATTTCAATGCATATATATAAGCAACAACTAAATAAAAAGTTATCTAAAATTATTTTTGCAAAGCTAATATCAATATCAAATTAAGTTGTTTAGTATTTTTTCTGTCTGATATTTGTTGCAAAATCTAATTTTAAATTCAGCTTTTTGTGCTTCACTAATAACAAAGTTACATTTTTAACATTTCTACTACTATAACTAGCAACATTTTTCGATATTTTCATCAACATAATCTTTCTCAACATATATATTTTTATTCGAGTTACATGCTGATTTGAAAAATCTACATTATAATACCATTTTATAATTAGTTTTTGATGTAAACTAATGAATATTATGCACATTACTTTGAATTCATCGTTTCGTTGCTTGAATAATCCAAAAAGTGTTTACTTCATTGAACCTAACATTTACAAACCATGGCAATTTCGGTCCATATCAAATTACTAAACTTATTCGTTTATAGCTTAATGCAACTTTAATTAAATGTCGTAAATATCATAGATTAATTAATTCTACAATGATTAACGTCTCCAATGAGTATCTATACTTATTGGCACATGTAAACAAGTCAAAAGGACGTATTTACACTAATCATTGCTAGGATTACACTAATAACTATTCATAAGGTGTTAACATAGTCTTCTATTTTTCTGCATAACAAAAGCTTTCGGTTGTCAAATGATTTGAAATTAAAATGGCGGCAAGGAAATAGTTTTTCTATAATTAAAAATAAGATATTAGCGAACTAATTGTAAGTTAGTTTGCCAATTGTATAATTTTTTTTTTAATAAATCTCTATGTTTAAATTTAGGTTTTTTAACAATAATATTTAAGCATTTTTCTGGGTATATAGGTCAAATGTAGAGTATTATACGTTAATATTGTCATGGTTAGACTAATCGCTAAATCTAAGTCTAAATTTAGAAGTTTATAGACACAAATATTAAGGTTTTTTTTTATTAGCGAACATATGCGTAAAATTAGCGTGCATTTTAACTAAAAAATCGTTCAATTCGTTTCAATCAGCATAAAATAAATAAATTATAAATTTGTGCTCAGAAACTTAATCTTATTTCTAAGGTAAGGTGAGAGACGTATAACTTATATTTTATTAACAGTGATTAGTATACAGGCGTTATTATAATCAGGTAGGTAAAAGAACCAACTTAAATTAGCTGTTCTAATTGTCATTAATTACGTGTCCCTTTCGTTATTTTAAGCGCTTATTGACCATTTTTTACAAGCTGAACTACAAATGCACACATGCAGCTATACATTAACTTTTGGTATACTAAAAATTGTGAATAAAATGCACGTTATAGTCTGTAGAAGTGTTTGGTTAACACTAACAAGTATATAAATGTTACAAACTTGTTGAAAATATATTTGTTATTTATGGAAATTGTATTCGTCGAATAATCTACAAATTGACTGAATGTTGTCGATCAATTTGAACTAATATTCATTGATATTAACAAACATTAATTTAAAACGAGACTCTTAAATTGTGTTAACTTATTTTGTTGGAAGAATCAATATATGTACTATATTTTAAGAAGAAATGTATTAACAACATTTATTACCTATACAATCTAAATTATGTTCCGATATTTAAAAGTGACCTTAGTTTCACTAATGTTTTATTTATACATATTGATTTCTTTTTGCAAATAAACATTTACTTATCGCTACTAGAAAATTGGTAAACCGAGTAGTATTTTAGGTATATTATAAAACATCAGTGAATTGTCAAGATCATCTTTTCGATATCGTATTAAAAATTGCTAATAATTCTTGGGCCACCTTACCTCTCTATACAGTTTTGCAAATTTGTCAAATTCCATAATTTATTATATCAACCATAACTATAAATAATTATTTAACTTATAGTTTAGTTTTCAGTATTAACAATCACACATACAATGTTTAGCACAACATGAACTTTTATGTTTTGCAGCAACAATATATATTATTTTTTTGAAACATCAATACAAACATACAATCATTCATTGATTGACTATTTTGAAAATCGATTTGTTTTTTGAATATTTTGAGGCGTTTTTGTAACAACAGAGAACACACATTTTTTTTAGTAATATAGTTCACAACACTTATAATTATTAATATCAATCAATGATGAATTGAATCAAAACTCAGAACATATAAGGCCTATGAAATAAATATGATATGAATTTATGAATGGACACCAAAATATTGAATTTCGCAGTTTTACTTAGAATTCGTTTCAACAACTCCTAATTTAATTTAATTGTTTGTAGATTTTCGTTTGACATTGTCAATATTTTGGTAGTTATTTAAATGATTTTATATCTTTTTGGTAACATATAAAATAATTTTTTGTTTTTATGTGGTGTAACAGGCAGTTATTATATTATTCTACTTTTAATTATTATTTATTATTTTCAATAACATATTGCTCTAACTATTAAAGTGTTAAAAGAATTTGTACAAAAGAAATATTTTCTTTAAATCATATCAAATTGATTCTAAAATCAATTTCGTTATATAGTAGAACTTTAGAAATTATGTATGTTAAGCAAAATAATTCAATAATTACTAACTAAAAATAAATAATATACTTAAATGCAAAATGAATTTGTTTAAAATGACAGATTTAGTTTGAACTTACATATCCCCAAAAATACCAGCGAATGTTTTTCGAAGATTTTTCATCGTATCTTCGGCGTCTTCCCCGATTTGCGATTGGCTACCCTGTCGTTGAAACATTGACCGGGGCCCCGTCGCTGTGACGTCTTCCGACCGACGTGCTCCAGCCGTTGCCGAACTACTTACACTAGATTGTGAAACTATAACCCAAAATACAAACATTTATATCATTCTAAAACTATTATCGTATATCTTAATTAAGTTTTGAGTCAAAGCCAAATTTAGCTAATAATTAATATAGATAATCGAAATGGTTTTTTAATTATGAGTAGTTTTGTTGTTGTTAATTGTTGACACTTGTCACATTGAAGGTGAAAGCTTGTGACGTCATTGTAATACATTTAAAAATTGTTATTACTTTGACTATCTCTGCGACCCACGCTGCTTAACGTTTGATGTCCGCTATCCGTACTAACTGGCTCCTGACTCGAGTGTGTCAAACTGGATAAACTGGAAAGAATACCGCGTGATTCCTCGGCTGGAGAGCCCAATGTGCTTTGGCTAGTAACGCTTGTCTTGGAGGTAGCTTTTGGTAAAGTTGGACGGCACAAATTCTACGAAATTAAAAACATATTATATAAACTATTAAAAGCAATAATAAACAAATAAAAAAGTCGTTTTTTTACCTGCATCCTCTGTGTGACTAGTTCAGCAATATGTCTTCGATCTTCTTCTTGCGTATCACCCATTAAAGTCAGTGCGCTATCGTTCACTTCGATAATATATTCGCGACCATCTTTTCCGACAATAATCTCCAATGCGCATATTTCTAAGCCGCCATACAATTCCGATACTTCATCCACCCAAGCTTTGTAACGTTCCGTCATTGATAGTTGTTCCAACATTGCGGAACCAGTATTGGTTTTCCAATTCCCAGAAATCGATTTACGCCTAATTTCCAAAAGAAAGAAAAAATACTCATATAGACTACAGATATAAACAAATCGAATTTTAATACATAAATGCCTTGTAGTTATTGCCGATTTTCTGAACGTGGATATCGAATTTCGCGTCGACGTATGGTTCAACCGTGCAATATGTGCCCGATACAGCGACAACAGTTGCCATATCTTGGAAGTCAGCATTGTTTTCGACACGCACTTTGCCCAAACCACCATGGGCATGCCCAACCTTTAGGACAACTGGGAACCGAGGAGCGGTCATCTGAAATAAACAATTTATTTGATCCATTTAGAATGTTATTAATTTTACAACTAATACATAAAAGTACATATTAGCGCCTTTTTCAAAAAAAACAATATATATATATATATATATATATATATATATATATATATATATATATATATATATATATATATATATATATGTGTAGACACCAAAATGATTTGCGAAAATATAGAAATATAATTTGAGTAGTTATAATTAATTTTAATCTAAATGAGTTCAATTGTATTAATTATAAAACATTTTTAAATAAATAAAAAATTGATTAAATATTGCTGTTTTGTTGTGAGCTTATTTAAAATCTAGCGGTCAATTTGAACCTAATATGTTTTTCCTGCACGACACGAGTTGCAGCACTTGTACTGTTGCTCATCTTTAAGCTAAGCAGAACTTATCTGTGCATTCTGCATTCTTTATTAATGTCTGATTAATGTTTTCTGATCATTTGTGATTGTTTGTGATAGTTTTGTGGATGAAAAGTAAGCGAAAGATACAAGAAAAATAAATTTTTGTATTAGTTATTAGGCAATTATTTGAAATAGTTATTTACCGAAAGACATGGCTTCAGATAAGGAAGAAGTCGATGAATCTTATGCCGGTAAGTTTTATTTGGCTAGTTGGCAGAATGTGTGACTGCAAGCCGACTATAACGGGATTAGAGATACGAACAAATATATCGGAAATGCGTTTATGATTTTAATTACGTATCAATTTACATATCCAATAACTGCAAATAACTTGTTGACCCCATGCTTGTTAACCGAAAATATAGCGCGCGGGCATATGGCCTCCAACAAAATGGAGGTCATCCAATATTTGCAACTAAAATCGCAAATGTTTTAAATTAAAAATATTTACGAGATCTCTATTTTAAATAAATGTTTTGGCCTCCTATTATAGCGTTCATGTAGTCAATGTTCTGCAAAAGAAATAAACATTTCTTTAATATCTAGTTGGCAGCACTGTATGAAATTTAATAAACTAAAAAGTTCCGTTATCTCCAAGCAACCAGTAGATGTAATTTCATACCTGCTCTTCACTATGTTTTAATTATACTTGGTATAATTCTACAATGATTAGTGCATGCAATGCGTATGTCTTTATTCACTGGCGCATATAAACAAGTCGAAATGACTTCTTTACACTAAACTATACCCACTAATCATTGCTAGGTTTAAATAATTATACTAATAATCATCAAATCAAAGATTAAGCATTACATAATTATTTTAATAAATTTCCCATTAGAAAAAATTGCTAATATTGGCTATAAAAGTTTAAAATAAGAAAGCTTTTATATAGCTTATTCTACGATATTTTTAAATAATAATTATTCCAGAATGATTCAAAATAACTTTAAAATGGATTTAAGTAAAATAATTTGCATGAACTCAACTGTAGTGCTCACCATTACATGATATGATTACCAATCTCTTTAGCTCTTCAGTGTTGCCAACTGGATGCATAATTAATTTTACCTAATTTTACTGACTATTTTTAATACGTAGCTTGTAATTCAACAGTTAATATTTAATTTATATGTACATAGCTATGTGACCCAGTTCTGTATAACTTCCTATTCTTTAACTAATATTCATAATAAATATATCGATGATAACGCTTTTAATAAATAAATACTTCTATATTTTTCATGGATTTTATTATGGAATTAAGATGAATAATTTTTTCTCTATTATTTATTTAAAAGCTGATATAATATCCTAGGTGAGGAAGATGTAGCAGAAGATATCGTAGGGGATCCAGTGATAGGAGATAATTCCCCTGAATCAGATGATGGTGTTCTTAAACTTGGAGTTAGTTTAAATTAAATTAACTTTAATTCTCAAATAAATATGTTTAAAATGATTTTATTTATGAAGGAGGAAGATGACGATTACGAACCAGAAGATAGTCGTAAGAGAAAGAAAGGCAAGAAGAGAAAAACTCGTAGTGAAGATAAAAAAGTAAAGAAAAAGAAGAAAAGAAGGAGAAATGAAAGCGGAGAAGTAATTGTAATTTGATAAATTGTGTAAATTGCAGTAAAATTAATTCATATTATAGGAAAGTGACGTTGGTGGTGAAGACAACGAGGGTGGAGCAGATTCAGATTATTCTAGTAATAAAAAGAGTCGCAAATCACGGGGCAGCGGCAAACATACGTCTATGGTGACAACACCTACACCAGAATCATCAAGTGCCGGAAGTGGAATGCCGACAATCGAAGAAGTGTGTTCTACATTTGGACTAACCGATGTTGAATTAGAATATTCAGAAACGGATTTCCAGGATCTTAGTAGTTACAAGTTGTTTCAACAGCATGTTCGTCCGCTACTAGCTAAAGAGAATCCCAAAGTACCAATGTCTAAATTGATGATGTTAGTCGCCGCCAAATGGCGGGAGTTCTCAGAAATAAATCCACACACCCAAACGGAGAATGATCAACAATCTGCCGAATCTGAATACAGTAGTAACAGTAAACCAAGCAGATCTAGAACTCCGAGAGAATTAAAAGATGAAGCATTCGAAGAAGTCGATGATGAAGATGACGACGACGATGAACGGGAAAGAAATAAGAAGAAGCGGAATTCCAGGCAGAAGAAATCTAGTAAAAAAAGTACATCAAAAGTCCCGACATTGAAGATTAAATTAGGGAAACGAACTCGTGGCAGCTCAGAAGAAGAAGTGGAGGGAAGTGGGGCTGGATCTGATCGTGATTCCGATATGGAGTTCGAGCAAATGCTTCAAGAAGCTGAAGAAGCAAGCAAGCCTGAAGAAGGAACAGAGGCAAGCTCACAAGAACGTGATGATTCAGTTGCGGGCACTAGTGTACAACCACCGGTGCGTCGTAAAGCTAAAACTAAAATTGGTAACAAGAGCAAGAAGAAAAAGAAGATTAAGACAACGAATAAGTTCCCTGAAGGTGATGACGGATACGAGGAGCACCAAGACTATTGCGAGGTGTGCCAACAGGGTGGTGAAATCATATTGTGCGACACATGTCCCAGAGCGTATCATTTAGTTTGTTTGGAACCCGAACTGGATGAGACTCCAGAAGGCAAATGGTCTTGTCCTCATTGCGAAGGTGAAGGTGTCACTGAACAAGAAGACGACGAACATCAAGAATTTTGTCTAAAATGCAAAGATGGGGGCGAGTTATTATGTTGTGATTCATGTCCATCCGCCTACCACACATTCTGCTTATATCCACCACTGACAGACATCCCTGACGGAGACTGGAAGTGTCCTAGATGTAGCTGCCCACCTCTATCCGGAAAAATATCAAAGATCTTAACATGGCGCTGGTTAGACATTCCATCCTCAAGCAAACCTTCAGAAGAACCATCCACCAGTAAGAAACCTCCGCGAAACATTCAAAGACGTCGAGACTTTTTCGTCAAGTGGCATGAGAAATCTTACTGGCACTGTAGCTGGCTCTCTGAGGTACAACTTGACGTGCATCACTCGCTCATGTTTCGTAATTATTCGCGCAAGTATGACATGGAAGAGCCACCGAAGCTCGACGATGGAATGGATGAGAATGAAGGCCGATATAAGAAGCTTAAAATGTCGTTGAGTGGAGAAGATCTGGAGGAGAAATTTTATCGGTTCGGTGTTAAACCAGAGTGGTTGTTGGTGCATAGGATTATCAACCATCGCACCATGCGAGATGGACGCATGCTTTATTTGGTAAAATGGCGCGAGTTACAATATGATCAAGCTACCTGGGAGGAAGACACAGATGATATACCTGGACTAAAACAAGCTATTGAATATTATTTGGTAAGAACATCAATTCAAAGATATTTATTAATTAATAAAATAATCCATTTTCTTTTAATAAAAGGACCTTCGAGCAGCGTGTAACGCAGACGGAATCACTTCGAGCAAAAAGGGGAAAAAGGGCAAAGGACGAAGAACCAAAACTCGCGAACTCATGGACGATGATGAACGAGTACCGTAAGTAGAGAAAACAAATCACGCTACCAAAATTCTAATCGAAACCTTTCCGAAAAGACGCTACACTCCACCGCCAGAGAAACCTCTAACAGACCTCAAGAAGAAGTACGAAAAACAACCAGAGTTTATCAACGACACTGGAATGTCTTTGCATCCGTATCAATTGGAAGGTCTTAACTGGTTGCGGTACTCATGG
This sequence comes from Nebria ingens riversi, assembly GCA_018344505.1. Lineage (NCBI taxonomy): Eukaryota > Metazoa > Arthropoda > Insecta > Coleoptera > Carabidae > Nebria > Nebria ingens. Next base: position 855,921 of record JADQWA010000207.1, read on the forward strand.
GGCCAAAACATCGATACCATTCTCGCCGATGAGATGGGTCTTGGCAAAACGATTCAAACTATAACATTTCTTTACTCTTTATATAAAGAGGGCCACTGCAAGGGGCCATTTTTAGTAAGCGTGCCCCTCTCGACAATAATCAATTGGGAACGCGAATTCGAACTATGGGCCCCCGATTTCTACTGTATTACATACGTAGGAGGCAAAGATTCTCGCGCGGTCATCCGCGAAAACGAACTGTCTTTCGAGGAAGGCGCTATTCGAGGAGGACGAGCAACTCGAATCAGAACTAATCAAATCAAATTTAACGTTTTGTTAACAAGTTATGAATTAGTTTCGATTGATTCCGCTTGTTTGGGATCAATTGATTGGGCTGTTTTAGTTGTAGATGAAGCACATAGACTCAAGAGTAATCAGAGCAAGGTTATATATTTGTTATTGCATTTTAATTAATTATATTATAAATTTTGATTTACAGTTCTTCCGATTGTTGGCTGGATACAACATCTCCTACAAGCTACTTCTAACAGGAACTCCATTGCAAAACAACTTGGAAGAATTGTTCCATTTGTTAAACTTTTTAAACAGTGAAAAGTTTTGCGATTTAACTATTTTCCAGAACGAATTTGCTGATATTAGCAAAGAAGATCAAGTTAAGAAGTTGCACGAGATGTTGGGACCACATATGTTGCGACGTTTAAAAGCTGATGTCTTAAAAGTAATTTTAAATTTCATGCGCAATTTTAATTTTTATTAGGATTCAAATTATTTTAAAAATTGTTCTGTTTTATAGAATATGCCCTCAAAATCTGAGTTTATTGTCCGTGTTGAACTGTCACCAATGCAGAAAAAATATTACAAGTATATTTTAACCAGAAACTTCGGTGCGCTTAATCCTAAAGGAGGTGGCCAGTCTGTGTCTTTATTAAACATCATGATGGACTTAAAGAAATGTTGTAACCATCCGTATCTGTTCCCTGCGGCTGCTGAAGAAGCTCCTTTAGGTCCGCACGGAAATTACGAAACGCAAGCTATTATAAAAGCTGCCGGAAAGCTAGTGCTACTCTCGAAAATGTTACGCAAATTGCGCGAACAGGGTCATCGCGTTTTGATCTTCTCTCAAATGACCAAGATGCTTGACCTTTTAGAAGACTTCCTAGAAGGCGAAAGCTACAAATATGAACGCATTGATGGCAGCATTACGGGAATGTTGCGCCAAGAAGCAATCGATCGATTCAACGCTCCTGGCGCGCAACAATTTGTATTTTTATTGTCAACTAGGTTGGTTTAACAATTAATTATTTAATTCTTATTTTATAATAATGAATTGACAAATAGGGCTGGGGGTTTGGGAATCAATTTGGCGACAGCCGACACCGTCATTATTTACGACTCAGATTGGAATCCACACAACGACATCCAAGCGTTTTCGCGAGCTCATCGTATAGGCCAGGCGAATAAAGTAATGATTTACCGATTTGTGACGCGAAACAGCGTTGAAGAACGCGTTACCCAAGTAGCAAAACGCAAAATGATGCTCACTCATTTAGTTGTACGACCAGGCATGGGCGGCAAGGGAGCCAACTTTACCAAACAAGAACTCGATGACATATTGAGATTCGGCACAGAAGAATTGTTTAAAGAAGATGAGGTAAGTGTAAACGACAATAGCTTATTACGTAAATCTACAACATTCGTTTAAAACTAGGGACGAGAAGATGAAGCAATTCACTACGATGACCGCGCCGTTACAGAACTACTCGACCGTTCCAAACAAGGAATAGAACAAAAAGAAAATTGGGCAAACGAATATCTTTCTTCATTCAAAGTCGCTTCGTACGTTACGAAAGAAGGTGACAACGAAGAAGATCTGGACACTGAAATTATTAAACAAGAAGCAGAAAATACCGATCCGGCTTACTGGATTAAATTACTTCGTCACCATTACGAACAACAACAGGAAGATATTGCTCGAACTCTCGGCAAAGGAAAACGTGTCCGAAAACAAGTTAACTATAATGATGGCATGACAACGACTGGAGATACACGTGAAGATACAACATGGCAAGAAAACATCTCGGATTACAACTCTGATTTTTCTGCCGGTTCAGATGATGACAAAGAAGATGATGATTTCGATGAAAAAGGAGATGGGGATCTATCGCGTCGTAGTCGCAGACGGATGGAACGTAAAGATGACCGCGATAAGCCTTTACCCCCACTTTTAGCACGTGTTGGTGGAAATATAGAAGTACTTGGTTTTAATGCACGCCAACGCAAGGCGTTCTTGAACGCAATAATGCGCTATGGAATGCCGCCGCAAGATTCGTTTAATTCGCAATGGCTAGTGCGTGATTTACGCGGAAAAAGCGAAAAGATCTTCAAGGCGTATGTAGCATTGTTTATGCGGCATTTGTGTGAACCAGGTGCGGATAACGCGGAAACATTTGCGGATGGTGTTCCTCGTGAAGGCCTTAGTAGACAGCATGTCCTTACGAGGATTGGAGTTATGAGCTTAATCCGAAAAAAAGTGCAAGAATTTGAACATATAAACGGTTATTACAGCATGCCCGAACTTATTCGCAAACCTTTTGAGCCCAAACACATTGTTGCGGGAGCAACTGCAGTTTCGAACAATGCTCCAACAACTGAAGACACTAAGAGTACAACCACCAGCACTTCTGCAACACCGGCAACTAGTGCTGCGGCGAGTCCTGCCGCTGGAGCCACTACCGATATTGTAGAAAAAGAACCAACTTCAGAAGAAGTGAAAGATTCTAAAGAATCTGCGGACGTTGAGAATGAAGCGAAAAAAGAAGCTACAGAAGGTGAAGAAAAAGTAAGTGAAACATCTGTGACTAAACCAGATGGCGAAGACCCTGCCAAAGAAGCAAATATAGATAATGCAGTGGAGCCTAAAAAGGAGAAAGAACCAGAAAAAGAAGCGATGGAAGTCTCAGAAAAAAAAGACAAAGACGATGTGGAAGAAACTAAAGAAGCTGCTGATGATGCAAAACTCACTACTGACACCAAATCAGATAAACAAGAAACAAAATCAGATGTCGTTAAAGTGAAAACGGAGAAAAAGGACGAAGACGATGATGTTGTGATTATTCCGAATGAAGATATTAAAAAGGAGATTAAGGAAGAGGATGAAAGCGGCAAATTAGATGGGCCTAAACGGAAGTTTATGTTCAATATCGCCGATGGTGGATTCACCGAGTTGCATACTTTATGGTTGAATGAAGAAAAAGCTGCGGTGCCCGGAAGGGAATACGAAATTTGGCATCGTCGCCACGATTACTGGTTGTTGGCGGGTATCGTGACTCACGGATACGGCCGTTGGCAAGACATACAAAGTGATATCCGGTTCGCGATTATTAACGAACCGTTTAAGATGGACGTTGGAAAAGGAAACTTTTTAGAAATCAAAAACAAATTTTTGGCGCGACGGTTCAAGGTTTGTTATCATATAGTGCCTTTAATTTCTATGAATACGTCTCTAATGTTGCCCTTATATTTGTTTAATTTGAATACATTAGTTACTGGAACAAGCTCTAGTGATTGAGGAACAACTTAGGCGCGCCGCTTATTTAAATTTAACCCAAGATCCAAATCACCCCGCAATGTCGTTAAACGCGCGTTTTGCAGAGGTAGAATGTCTTGCAGAATCACATCAGCACCTCTCGAAAGAATCGCTCGCCGGTAACAAACCAGCGAACGCCGTTTTACACAAGGTCAATTGATTTGAAATATAATTGTATTTCCAATGTAAACTGATGCTTGATTCGTTGGTGTTAGGTTCTCAATCAACTAGAGGAATTACTCTCGGATATGAAGAGTGATGTATCACGATTGCCAGCAACGTTGGCACGTATTCCACCTGTCGCGCAAAGATTACAAATGTCTGAACGATCGATTCTATCACGACTAGCTGCAACGGCTACGCCCAATTCTAGTGGCAGTAACTCTTCCATTCAACCTAGTGGTAATATTGGTATTGAGTACTTTAATCTTAAAATAAAATATAAATCTTGACCTAAACTGTTCTTATTGTTATGAAAGAAGAATGATTTTTGATTATTATTAATTATTTGCTTTTAGCGCAAGTGATGAGCCAATTTCCGCCAGGTTTTAACGCAGGGAATCTTCCGGGTTTCGCAGCAGCCGCGGCCAATTTCGCCAACTTCAGACCTCAGTATTCAGTGCCGGGCCAACCGGCCGCTGGATTCCCTGGCAAAGGCACATAACCTGGAGTATCATAATTTATATACAATTCAACGCATTCTCAACTTAATGAATGAGTATAGGTATTCTAAATTTAGAGAAGATAGAAGACACCTTGTCATTGTTCTTCAATAGATCTCGACTCAACACACCAGCTTGCAACATACTTGGTTGTTTTTGTGTGTTGTCAATACATTAATATTTTTTTCTAAATAAAACCAATAATTAAATTAATAGAACGTGTTGATTTGTTTTATTTAATAATAAAAAACATGACCCCTACCCCCATCGTCCTTCGCATTAATGCTGGCAGTGTCTAATGAAAAAGCTATTATTTTTTATACTATAAAGGAAAAAAGGAGTCAATCAGATGGCAAATTAGATTTAAAAAAAAAACAAAGCAGGGATGCGTATTATGAGCACACATACTCGAAGATATGCTGGAGTCTCCCAAACTTTTTGATATGAGGGTCACATAACTGCTGAGTGGCATATATTTAGCTGGGCAACTAGTATATAGCCAGATTTGTATTTTATACATACATACATAAATAAATATATATATATATATATATATTTTGATCATTTTCCTACATAAATCTTGTTTACCTATAACGGCTTTATGGTAATGATTTTATTATATTTTTATTGGTTTATCCTTGCATATGAAATTATATTCGCTTTGTTTATAGTTTTAAGGATATTGATATTAAATAAAATATGAGCCGTATAAAACAGGAGTTCATACCTAATCTTATTAAATAGAATTTAAACATTACAATTAAATTGAAATTCAATTTGTTCTCTTTTAAGCCATTAGTAATTAAAATTTCTTAATTGTAACAAAGATATGAAATCAAATTAATGAAAACGCTTATTTATTATATCCTGAGAATAAGCTCGATATTTGAGTCTCGTATAACGTCCATTGGAAAATCAAACCGTAAATTAATGATAGAAGCTTTTCTGTATTATCCAAATTTCTTAGTAATTATATATAATTGGTTAATATTAATTGTTGATTAATTCATGTAATTTACTTATATAATTTTATCGTATATATACATATTAGCGCTTGTTAATTGTTAGATGAATTAAATACGTTTAATTGAATAATTATTTATTGAGTATATCAAATGAACAAAAATAAATTAAATGTGCATATTTAGCAAATATACAAACATAAATGATTAAAAAAATCTATCCGAGGTACTAGGAAATAAATATTAATTATAGGGCTTTAAATATGTGCATTGGCACATCGTGCACTAAAAGTGCAGGAAACTAACCAGAAGCTCATTTGTGGTTTCTATAATTTTACGAGTTGTTATGTTTTTATTAAAGTAACAGTTAGAACTGTAGTAAACTGATCAATTTGATGCTATTGAAACTGTAGATATAAAATCAACATTGTTGCTTAGAATGTTTGAGACGTAATTTTATCGTCGCATTTTTTCGATACATTAACATGAATATAATACTTTTTAGTAGTATCATGTACATATTTAGCAGAAAATGTAGTTCGATCAATAGAAATATCCCAATCTGAATACGATGTATCACCTGTACAATTCAAAGGTAATATATCCTGTTTCTCAGATACATTTCTCAATTTTAATTTACAACAATAACGAGATAATTGATCACTCGATAACGGCGTCTGTACTTTTATATTTACTTCAATATCAGACAAAGATATAACGCAATGTACTAATCCAATTTCGTTTTCAAACGTTAAATACGTACTAGAAGCCCCTTTCGGAAGTGTACAAATATAGATTTGGTTCAAAGCGCAAAATCCTTTCGGATGTGCTTCTTTGTAGTGCCAAATAGTTGAAACCGTATAAGATTCTTCACACAGATAACAAGGCCCATTATTAAACATACAATAATAGTCTTCATGTTTGACTAACTTATTGTAGTAATCCTCATAAGTGCAACCAGACTTTTCGTACATACATCCTTGTTTAGCTGGGAAGCATTTTCGGCAGTACCACGAGTCATATTCGCGAGCGTTTTCAAAATTAATCCGTTCGTCGCATTTCGAGCAGTTCAACTGGACCAATTTTATTTCGATTTTAAATATCATTTCTGGCACAGGTCCTAATAACTCGGATAATTTCGTGAAGTTGATCACATTGGGATTTTCTTCTAAACACCCGTTCGGAATTACGTCTCGAGTACGTCGAAATTCGCTGTGGTTTGTAATTGTTAGGTCGTATTTAAAAGTTGCATTTTGTGTCGTGTTCATTAGAAGACGCACGCAGTGATGGATCGTTTGTGATTCTGAACAGAGTTTTGTGTGAATCATAAACAACATATCGTATGCTTCCATGATAAAAGTGATTGAATTTGTTTTTGTGATGTTTTCATGTATTAATTCGGCGGGATTATCGAGTACGATGTCGGAGTGATAGACGTCGCAGTGATCGTATAATTCACTTAATCGTCCAGTCCATTCGCATGTACTGGATTCGGATGCCGGGCAGGTATAAGGCCGGTAGTAGCAACCGAGTTCGTGTGTTTTCAGTAGCGGAAACAAAGGTTTCACTTGGCATCCGTGTTGCTCGTATTTGCAAGGGAATTTCATACGTTTGGCTAGGTGCTCGTAGGGCTTTATACGCACTGGTGTTTGTTCCGCTGGTGCTGTACATCGGCCGCATACACTGTTTCCATTATTCAGCAAATATATTGGCCCGCATGACAAATATTCCTGGCACACGCTACATTTTAAATTTTCTAATGATTCACTATCCACTTCCATCTTTTTCAACACCAACTTTTGATCTTCAGATACACAAATAACAAACTTGAGATATCTTCTTCTTCGTTTCTAATTCAACAACATTCGACCAATAGGATTCCTCAACTTTAGTTGTCAGTACAAATTAATAAAAATGTTGCCAATTATATAGAAAATAAAATCCCTCAAAAGTGGTGTCATTTCATACGCTCTATTTTATTCTTAGGTGCTTGCGATTCTAAACCGAACCAACAAGCGCAACAGAATCAATTTGAATATACAGATTTGGTTCATTATTTTTTAAATTTATTAAGCGATTTATATTAAAACCACCCTTATAGTTGATTAGATAGAATTAAATATAACTTTATTATATCTTTAATGTCTCATTAACACCTTAGTACATTTATAATATGTATGTTTTGGAGCTGTATTCCAGAATCGTAAATGCACTAAATGTTTGTATTCTAATCTATTTTGCGCCATATTGCACTTAGTGTGCACTGATTTACCAAGGTTACCAATAAGAAGGGGTAACCACTCGTAATATCATTCATTTTTAACAATTGCTCATCATCTATCTGAGTAATAAGTACAGTATTGACTAGTATCTATATATTAGAATAAAGATTTAGTGAAATGGCAAAATTTGCGTTAGAAGATGATCTATTAGAAATCTTAATCTGTGATTCCACATTATAACTGAATCAAATATATGTACATTCATCATGACGTCTTTCGACCTTTTATTCCTAATATACGCAAAAGTATGTTTTGAATTAGGGAAAATATAATAAACTAATCGTCTATTTTATTTATTATATTTGTTAATTTTCAAGTTATAAACATTAATTAATATATATATAAAATTTTATTTTCAAATTAATTTCTAAAATTACTTAATATTTCCCATAAAAATCCTGATTGCAAATCTATATATGGACGGGCTACTCGGAATAGCTTGAATCGCAATATGCACAGATGAAAGAATTAGCACACTACAGTCCAAACCAAAACTACTAGATCAATAAACATGAAATAAATTTGGGCATTTTAATTTTTTTAAATGTGTCTAAGCTACTACGTATAAGAGAGTCCAGTGGAAGATACTACATATGTTTAGTTATGTTGTTAATCCGTATTTTAAACAAAGTAGAAGTAAGTATTTCATAACGATTACAAATAAAATGGATACCAGAAAAAAATATTTGAATATATTTGTGTGATGTAGTATTTCGTGATATTAATGATGCTAACATGCGTCAATCAAACATGACACTTTAATATACGCCTACTAAATAATTCAAAGTGCGTTAGTTAGAAGTTCGTATATCAGCATCAAGTGATAATAGCGTATTGATCATTTTTCTATGGAGTAATCCACGTAAAAAAACGTCCAACATTTCACGTATTGCTTATCCCTTGTAAGTATTTTAAATTAGATAAATTACGGAAACGAAATTTGGTTTTGATAGCCGCCGCCAAAACATTTCTACGAATACTAGAATTAGTTTGAAAACTTAGTAACAAGGAAAGTGTGATTTATATCAGTAATTATACAGTTATCATAAATGGTAGGTGCATGACGATTGGAATATATACAAAGGCATATGCAATTATATTCTAAGAACATAAACTAAATATTTGTTTTAGTAAACATATATAATTTATCAAATATTAAACAATCAACTCTCCTACAGGTGGCTTAAATATGTTTGATTTGATGAACAATCCTGTGCGCAACATTTTGAGCTATCCAATGAATTTTATGCGGCGCTTTTATGTTCACAAAAGGATTTGTGGTAATCACTACGCTAATTAGATAAAGGGGTCTGCGATTTGTAGTAGTTCTTTTGTTAATAAACATTTTAAAACAAGTTTTGCAAATAAGGTTTCTCGTGGGTATAAATCAATATACCACGGGATGGTTAGTGATGCAACCAATATAGCGTTCCAGTAAATCTGTTTTGGCGTTCATAATATTTCGGCGCCCCAAGCGGAGCGGCTTAACCGTGAACCCAATCCGGCACAGAAATATTTATTACACTATCGACAATTTTAACGTGATAACACAGAATGAGGCAAATTATTTAAAAAAATCCTAGTTTATCAACAACTATAAGGATAAATTGTATATTATCAATACTTAAGCAATGTTAATAGGTTTAAAAATAAATTGTTTAATTTTCAATCATCCGTAGCACGCACACCGGAAGTTATTGTAATATGGTTAATATAGAATCGGAGGCTCAAAAAAGACAAATTTCGAATTAGAAATTATATTTCGTCGCTCATAAACCCTAAATGTACAATCGCGACTTATAAGCAGTTTCCATTCATCATTTATAATGAAAACATGCTAAAACATTTATTAATAATTCTGATTCATGTTAAACAAGTAAAAACATTTTATAAAACAATTGAATTTACGACATAAAAAGCATAATGTAAACATTTGTACTACGTCATACACATCCTAACATCAAAAGTTGTATAAATATAACCGAGAAAAGTCACATTGGCTCAGTCACCGACGAGTTCTCGTAGTGTGAATATAGCCGCGCGTCGCTAGATCACTAAATATTACGTACAATTTATTTGATTCCGTTTAGTTGTTTTTTTTATTTTTTTTTTGTTATATTAAACAATTAACAATTGTGATATTTGGTATACATTTACGTCGATTTTAATCGTGAGATATTTTAAAATCAGTGTTTCGTTACAACTTGGATTGACCTAATTAAATTAAAAGTAAGAAATTTAAAATATTTTTGAACCAGTTACAACTACTGTGATTTGTTGTTTCTTTAAAATAATATTTAGAGGTAATTTAAAAATAATATTTGCGCCAAAAAAATGGTGTGACACGCGTGTCACGCGCAATTAATTTTAATGCATGTATTTAAATATATTTTATAACTATGCATCGTAGTTATATAGATATAAGTTTGATGTCTAAATATAATATATTGTTTTATAAATATGATTATTAAGAAGATTTAAGTATGTATTAATGCGAAAATAATACGTAATTAATATTGTTTATAATTGCTAAAACAAATTTGATAAATGTTTTAACTATGAAATATTTTATTACGATTTTATTACTTATTAAACAAATATACTCCATGTTGATTAAAAGTGACTTAAATTTTTTGATGTATAATCAATATTTTTAAATGAATATAGATTTAACTACTGATTAGATTATAACTTTAATATTGCTCTCCAATTTTTAGATAAATATTTAGATAATTTGTAAAAACAATCACGTATATTATCTATTGATTTTCGTGTTTTATCGTAAATATTTTATGTATATTTAATAGGCGTCACTCTAAACACACAATGCTTTTCAAAAAATAAAATATTATTTGGTGCCTAAATATATATATATATATATATATATATATATATATATATATATATATATATATATATATATATATATATACATAAATCCGAATGAAGCAACAGAAGTTTGTTTTGAATGGCGAAAGATTATCAAGTTGTGAATGGTACAGAGTGTTCTGCCACCCCATGTGATGGGAATAGACATGAAGTTATGTACGTATGTGCATATAAGCATATCTTAAAATTAAAACTGTAATTTTTTTTGCAAATGTAATTAATAGAATCAATAAATAATAAAACGGGTTTGTGTACTTTAAACACTAGTATTAGCGATCGTTCTCCACTCAACAGATAATTATTAAATAAATGCGATTTAAACCAGTCTAATGGTATTATCTTTCGTTAATAATTTCTTAGAATAAGCAAAAACCACTATACGTAACGCAATTATGGTGTGTTGATCTTCAAACATAAAATATTCCTTAAATGGAAGTAGTTTGATCGTGTTAAAACATCATGCTAAAAATGTGTAGTGCTTACTACTATATTGAATACTATAACGGCTTTAAAACCAGTTTTACGTTAGACTATAGTATTTACTTTAAGAATTCCTCCAGCGAACAAAACCACACAGTAATTAAAAGCTAAATAAACGTATAATTTTAATTATTTTATACTAAAACATTAATATACTTTTAGTATCCGCCTTATGGATATTCATCTATTATAGTTTTTGTGTTTAAAGAATATATGCGTAATATATTTATTTAGTATAATTTAATGTTTGTATAAAATCGGGTGTCCGAGGACACCCGAGCGTATTTAATCCGTGTATGTGTGTCGCGCATGCGTCTTACCTAGCATGATTTAAAATTAAATGTCGTTTAACTTCAAGATTTAATTCTGGAAGAATGATAAATTTAGGTCATAAATGTTATCGAATCCGCGTAATATAAAAATGATATTTACTGGTTTTTATTACTATGTGTAAATTATGAGATAAGAGTTGTCATATGAATGAATTATGTAAATAATTTATCAAAAAAATGAATGGCAAATATTGAAATCCGGTTTATACATATATATATATATATATATATATATATATATATATATATATATATATATATATATATATATATATATATATATATATTATTTATCCAAAAAATGTGTCAATATTTTGTGAATTTATTTTATTTAATAAATGCAATGTACGTTAATAAATGAGTTGCTGACTTCATCAAATTCTGCAAGTTACTCAAGTGGTATGTCTGCATAAAGTTAATATACGAAGTTATTTATTTGTTTTTAATTCGTTTCTGCTGAAACGCAATAAATGTTTAAAAACTATTTATGAAAAATGTTACCCATCTAGATACTAAAGCCTAAACCGAATTCCAAAGCTGGTTTTTGTGGTAAACACATTGCCACTGCCCTCTATTAACATTTAAACTAAATAGAGCTGGTTGGTAATCTCGTCTAAGGTTAAATCTAAAAGAATTTGTCGTTTCCCTACTAGCATACTCACTTAAACGATTTGTAAATACGTAAATACTTTCATACACAAGAGTACCCCTCATTATAAAGTATTTTTGAACACAGTAGTGCTTACTACAGCATTTATTTAGGAAGCACTGTTGTAGAAAAGCTGCAATAAATATTTAGAATGTTTATAACACTTTTCAATTGCCTAATCACAAAATACATACCGTAAAATGGACAGTAATCGATTTTACTTCTCTATGTTATGAGTTAGTTCACCGTACCATTACACACCCTCTGCGGGTTGCGGCAGTCTGCACAAAAACAACAGAACTTCTTGACAAACGTAAACAACAGATGAATGAAAGGTTGCTTGCTTGTGACGTATACAGAAGTTGCAAATCGTAATAAATAAACGTATGTTATAGATACACGTATAATTACGAGTATCCGTAGAGTTTATCTGCAAAGACATTGCTCAGTTTCTGACTTGGCGTATGTCTACGTCTACGTAACCGTCTGTCTCTGTGTTTCTCGGTCGGTAACACCGGTTATTTGTGTGTGTGGTTACTAGATAGAGCAAATCTGTATGACTCACCACCAACTATATGATCGCGTGTATGCACATATATTTGATGCATTGTGAGATTGCATCATTTTATAATTATAGTTTGAGGACGCAACCCCGTATAAGGAACATGTACTATTTTTGTATTGTTGGAATCGTTTATATTTATTAAAAACTATTATCTTTAAAAAATATATAGATTCTTAGTATAGAGTTACAGATTTGCTCAAAATTGCACTATTAGAATAATACAACTGTGAAAGTTGAGTAGCAAAATATGGATTTATTAAAAGTGAAAATTAAGAAAGCTGATTTCGTTTTACTTCCAAATAAGGGTGATCAAACTTGCTTAGCGCATTCGCATACATTTATTAAAGAATGTGAAAAATTATTATTTATTACATTTAGCAACTGCATACCTATGCATAAATTTATTAATAATATTTACATTCTGCGTAATAATTTTTAGTCTTTTTCAACTATTTGACAATAAAAAACATCTATCTGCTATTTAATTGTTTATTTATATATATATATATATATATATATATATATATATATATATATATATATATATATATATATATATATAAATATAAGCGATTATTCTGCGATGAAAATATTTTCTTAGCGAAATTAGGTCATGCAAATAGATGCACTTATTGATGTCTACCTAATGTTTTTGGAAAATCGTCCCTATGACACTATTATTGTAAATCTAGAATAACATAAACAAGCTTTGTGTATTTATTTCAATAAACTAATTAAATCTTATTAACTGATCTTTTATTTCTACTAATAGCTTAAACTCAAGTTCTTGTTCAATTTAAATATTATTAAAGAGTACTGATTTGAAGGTGAAATTGAATTGATTAATTATAGTTTTTTTTTTTTTTTGTAAGTATAAACAACTTTGAATTATTAATTGTTTGCCGACGCTTCACTTGATTGCTAAGGTCATGGTGAATGGACAAAAAAAAACTCGTAATTATAAAACTATCGTATCACCTTTTGGTTATAATTATTCTAAAACGTGCACTATTGTTTCATGTTTGGTTCTAAAATTGTTTGTTTATTTCATCTAATTGTTGAGATTAGCTATAAATTCATTAAAGCGCGTAAAGTGAGATGTGAGCATTGGTGAAGTCAAAGCTTGTTTGTGAAAATGTACTATAGAGTAAATAATTGATAAAGTTTGTTTAAATGATGATATTTAATTAGATTGTCAACATTAAGAATAAAACAAATCAATCATCAATATAAGTTGTAATTATTTGTTAATTAATGCTTTAATATATGATTAGAAAATGTACAATTGCTTTATTAATATGTTAATTGTCATAATTTATATATGTATTAGTTAATTATTTATACTTTTGAGTAAATATAATTTGATTTATGTGCTATATAAACAACTGCCCACACTGATAACAAATATATATTAATTTGTATGTGATTTTATATAAAATTGCTATAAATTCCATAAAATTCTACCTACAATAGCCGAAGAAAATTTCTTACACTTAAGTCGCAATTAAAATACTTATTACTTCATATAAGAAAGAAACTAGAATAATATATTAATATGAAAATTAAAATGACTCAAAATTAACTCAAACTACAACAATTTAATATAAATTAGCCGAAACAAATTTATTTTAAATCAATCCGAACACAGATGACCGAATTGAATTATCAACTGTCAAATAAAATAGTTTTTCTGACATTGGTGACCTCACCAAATCTGTGTCCAATTATTTTGTTGATGATATGATATATGTGTTCAATGATTGCACTGTTGAATCTTGTGCCAAACATTTTTTTCCTCCATTAAAAAAAATATATACGTTGACAATGTTGACAGTCTGATATATTAACTGTATTAAAAATATTAACAGCGAACCAGAGTTCATTGCTGTCCCCATTAAAAATCTCATCAGTATAGCTATCCGCAATGTGAATAAAAATTAAAAATTGTCGTGTCTAAACAACCGTTTACGTAGCGAATAGCATTCAGACACAAACACAACAAGAGTTTTATTCATGTGTTAACATTTCTGTATATTTTCAATATTAAAATAAATACTTTGGGTGAACAACTCATAAATCTTTGCGATGTTTAGTTACTTTTTCTCTCCAAGGTCACATGGAGCCCTACAGACCACACACAGTTTAAACTTGGGGATTTCAAGTGCAGTAGGCTAAGGTTAAAGTATTTATATAATATACATTTTAATTCTATACAAGTGCTTGAAAAATAGAGCAGATATTTTATCGTTTATTAAAGAATTTACTAATGGTGAGGTATTTTGTCGTTTAGATCCACTTAAAATGCATATAGAAATTATTCACGGTTACTTAAACTTAAATAACTCAACCATATATACTTAACATTCATAAAATACTTATAAAGTGGGATAAAAGTCATTTTAAAATCATATATCTTTAAATAACTTGGTTCATTAGTTAATTTAAAGAAACCTCTATTATTAATACAAATAAAACTACATTTCGATAACATCAATAACCACCTCCGCAATGGTGATTTTATCTGCAGCGGTTTAAAAATTCGTGGAAGCCAAAGTCGATAAAACAGATCGCGAAATGTACGCGTAAATGGTATGCGCTTACGTCACCCGGATTGCAGCAACACCAACATGTTGATGTGCTAGTGTTTATTTACAAATGTTGGCAACGCTGATGTAGGTACTGTTGACCAAATATATTTCGAGATTAAAATGATTTTTTATTAAACTTTTTTTTCCACTATCGAAAAAACCTTGAAATAGAGTTACCAATCGAGCGAATATTGCTCGTAAGATTGGTAGGAGTATTTGATGTTTGTTAGTTGTCTACATTGCTACAAACGTTCAAAAAATAAAAAGAGATATAATTTGTAATATATATGTAGTTATTCGTTCGTATAACTAGAAAATATTATTTTTTTATGAGGGTAATAGAGTAGATTTTAGTATCTCGTTATAAAAATAAGGACGTATTGATATGGTCGACTGCAGTTCATTTTATTTCGTTGTGTATGTAGGTGGGTGGCGATTGGACATAAAAAAGTAAAAATGGTGAAATTGGATTTATTTTTTTGGTCTCTAGTAACGAAATTATATTGTTCAGTAAATTGCAAAAAAGTATCCAATTAATGCTGTATGTATTCAATATACGTATATAGATATATATAAGAGGCTATTATTAAATATATAACGATTTTCTTTGCAAATTATATGGTTGTACGGCGGCTCAATTTCATTTTGAAAGCATTTTAAAACGTTTAAAATTGAATTAGAATATTTTATTATACTTTTTATGTATGTACCTATATATATATATATATATATATATATATATATATATATATATATATATATAAATTTTTTAGAAGTACATAATTGAATTTTTTACAACGCTTATATTTGGTCGAAGTAAAAATATACCTATAGCATATAAGAATAAGAGCTCTTCTTATTCTGCACACATATACATACATACATACATACACATTTGTAATTTGACAAGAAGGTTTTAGCGAATTTAAAATTGCAATCTATGATTAGGAAGTGGTATTAAATATTACGTAACGATACAAAATTCGGGTTATTAGTTCAAATTACTTAAGTCAAAGATCGAATTATTTTCGATGGCTTAAAATAGAATTCTTTTATGGCACTCTAATCAGAAATTGCGGCATTCCAAAATCTCATTAAAAGAATATTGTTGTTAGTTTATTTACCTAATTTACGTTGCATTTTACTAAGTATTTAAAATTGTTAATTAACATTGACAATTATGACCCAACCTATACAATTAAATATGTGTCAGGGTCACTTCTTATACATCAATATATGTATGTACATCTTTCAATATATATTTACTGCAAATAAACCAACATGTCTACTGGAGCAATAAAATAAAAACCCTTTATATTATATATAAATATATATATATATATATATATATATATATATATATATATATATATATATATATATATATATATATATATATATATATATAGGTATATAGAATGTTTCGTCTGTCAATAGTAAATCAAAACCCCATAAACATACACACACACACACACACATACACGGTATATAGGTATAACGTATGATCAGTAAATTTAAAGGCATTGACAAGTGACATATATAGTCGACCCATAATTCAAACTTAAGTTAGTCTACGAAGAACACTTTTGGCACAAATGCCTAAACATTATTATTATACAATTCACAATTCAGAGTGCCGTACTTCTGTAACAAACTTCAATAACATTAAAATGCTGCTTTAGACACATTCATTCAAACTGTAGACTACCCAAACACACACGGAGTAAAGTAACCCATTGTGTCTATATAGGTATAGTCATATATGTAGGTAAAACGCAACATACGTCGTTTGCCAACTAAATATATAAATACGAGTGCAGATGCATTTATCAGTTGTTATTTGATTTTTGAAAGCAAACGTTAGGTATTTAATAATATTTTGTAAATGTTTAGGAGTGTTTTAGTGATTCGTCATCGAATCTGATGTCATTGTAATAACGTCAGATGCGAATCCCACAATTTCTAGAAATTGTGTTAAGAATTCGATACACTAAGAAAATTGTGTCACTTATAAAGTGGCGTAGGAAGGAACAAGAATTTCTGCGAATTTTCATTGAACATTTGCATTATTGTTTAATAATACGTATGTATGTATGTACACATAAGTCTTGTCCCTTTATAGCCACCTAAAGTCTCGCAACCAGCATTGCATGATTTTAATGCAAGTTATGCAGCACGTACAAAATCAGTTAAATTACGTAGGTGAATCCATATCATTCGCTTATTATGATAGGGTGAAGCACCACTACTATAATAAGCGAATGATATGGATTCACCTACGTAATTTAACTGATTTTGTACGTGCTGCATAACTTGCATTAAAATCATGCAATGCTGGTTGCAAGACTTTAGGTGGCTATAAAGGGACAAGACTTATGTTCGAAGGTGTACATACATACAGGAAGTAAGCTCTATTTTAACCGGTGACTATAATAATCTAATGTTAGCAACATGTTTATACATATTTGCGTGGGTGCTATATGCGCCAATAAATATGTATTGATTAAAATCGACAGTTCAGTAGACTATTTATAGATCATTTTCTATTTTCGACACTCATAAATAAATTACTTAAATCTCAAAATACACTGAATACTTTCAATATTTTCTCGAGCACTGATAAAATAATTTATAATAATTATTATTCACAAGAATTTTCTGTTTTTTGTCCTCAAAAGCGAAAAAAAAAATATATATATATATATATACATATGCATATCACAAAGCGCTACTTATTATGGTAATAGAATAAAATGAATAAATAATATACGCAATTGTAAAGAAAATTTGAATATAATCTAGAAAATATTAATTTATTTCCCATATAAATCTCTGATGTCATTGCAATATGTTTTACTTACATATGTCCCACAATTATAAACGATACCAAACATATCTAAGACACTTGTAGAATGTCATTTATTTATTATAAATAACACAAAATTGTACGTAATCAATAATTATAAATCAGAACTTTCAACTCGTAATCACCAACTCAACCACAGTCAGTGTTGCCACTCAGAGTAACATCAAACTCCCTACGCGTGTCTTTAACAATATGTGCCTTATAACTTATATAACAACAATAGAAAAACACACTTAAACAATCAAAACAACAATTACAGATTAATAAACGACATATGTAGTTAATTTTGATGTTAGAATTTTGTTACTTTAGTTCAACTTTTATGAATGTAGGGATGAAAGTGGCAATTTGTAAATAAGGCGAGACAATTTGGCACGAAATATAAAACACTGTCCAAATAAAAAGTTCAACGCACTGTAAAAAATTCAATAAAAAAAATTTGTCGTCTACAATTCAATTGCAACGTATTGCAAATATTATATAAATTTGCACGTGCGTATAATAAACGCTTGAAAGCGAACTTAAAAATAGAAAAGTGCGAAATAATTTGGCAAATAGCGCGAATATTTCTACACGATCTAATTTATTATTATATACTCGTATATATACATATATGTATGTATAACACAAACATGTTAGACGTCTTCAAATAATGCATATATATATATATATATATATATATATATATAATATATATATATATATATATATATATATATATATATATATATATATATATATATATATATATATATATATATATATATATATATATATATATATATTTATATATATATATATATATATATATATATATATATATATATATATATAATTTATGATGTTTGATTAGCTTCGTGTGTGGTTAATTATTTGTATATAAACTGTTCCCGTGTATATTTATGCGAATTTAACATGTGCAAATGAAAGAAGCGTGTAAAAATACACCACGTAACCAAAGTAGAAATCATTGCAATCCCGCGTTATTCCTCTTGTCATAAATCACTCGCAAAAATGATTTCGCCTTGTATGATATATAGGTTGCCTTATTTATGAACCTCTAGCAAACGAAACGGTTTGATTTGTGTGGAGCGGATCACCACTGTGCCGCATTGTTTAAATTACTTAGATGCTCGTAGGAATTCTTATATATGCGCCATATTTATTTATAGCAGACATATTTAAATTTTGTGCAATTAATAAACAAAAATAATGCGTCTAACAAATTAAATTTCGCACCTTGCGGGAGATTTGGTAAGCTAATAAATAAATTAAGACCGCCGACCTACGAAACGTAATTGTATAAAAACAAATAAATAAATAAATAATCAACCTAAGCTGTCTCTGTGTGATACGAAATAAATGACGGTTACTCAGTAGATATTAATGATAAGCTTCGTTTAACGCTCAGCGCCATACACTTATGCATTCATGATTACAAATAATGACGGTCATTTTCTGCACGTAATTATTAATAAAATTGTTCATTATGATAAATCAGTTTCTCAATTTTAATGATAATACCATTTATGGATTTAAATTAGTTTAGTTTATAAATTGGTTATTAGTTAAATTTAACTAAGTGGCTTAGGTATATTTATTTTTTATTTTATTGAGATGTTTTTTAAATAAATTGGATTTAATTGAGACTTTTTAAGTTTAAATTAAATAAACAAATATTATTTTGGCGTAGCGGATTTTGTTGTTGTTAAAAATTGCACAAATATCAGTTTTATTTTTGGAAATTACGTGTATGGATATAAACAGGTATAAATTAATTTTGAAATGAATGAAATCGTGATTTTAATAGTTTGAAGTTAAGTCACGTAATGCATACTCCGCGATAATAAATATAGATTATAAAGTTTGTGAAAATAGAACTTATTTTTAGTTTCAAATTATTTTTTTGTATGCTTCACTTGAAGTCTAAACGCGCGCAGATTAACGAAAAGATTATTAACAATTCAAGTTAAGAAAAAAAAAATACAAAAGTTAATTTTCAACATTTTTAATAGAAAGTAATTATGACGTCACTTCTAGTCTAGTTTGGTATTCGCGATTCAAACTAACACAGAGCTCTGGCGATCAAAATTGAGAACTAATACATGAAGGCAGTTGTACTCGTATGTACACAAATAAAAAAAAAACAGTGTTTTCATTTATCGGTTATTTCTACTTTAGTATCTATTATTACTTATAATATTCAACATTTTTTGTGCTAACATAGGTACACGTAGTTATTTCAGTTATATATACACACACAGACACGGTAGATAATAAAAATAAAAATAGGCCGAGTGAATATATGCATCTAGGTAATAAAAAGTGTAAGGAGACACATTTTTCTGGCGAGTGTATTATAGTTTACCTTTGCGTTTCAACAAATAATGTGAAGCAGCTGATCACGGAAAAAACTTTTAATATACTTTAGAACTGTTTCACTTTTGTTTTCTTTGATTTTTTTTTAACTGAAATTGTTTGGGCGTTTCGGTAATTTACTAATTTGAAAATAAACTTAGACACCGTGGCATGCATTTCCAAAAATATATTAAAATGTTTGTATGTTTGTTTGGGTTGGCTTAATGTTTATCAGTTACTTATACGTAAATGTTGTCACATACAATACAAATGTGTATACTAATTTAAGCGTCGTTTATTTGTGAATCATTAAACTTTTCTAAGATTACATCTCGGTTTTGAATAAAATGATGAATCTCGCTCACATATGATACATTCGAGGTGAGTGTACCATGTAGGTAAATAGACCTTGAATACCAAAAGCCTGAATGAATAACACACGGTGTAGCGTACGCACCCAGCCACCAATTGAATATTCAAAATTACACATTCTTCTCAGAGATATGCGTTTACGATTACAATTACATGATTAACTTACACATCTACTGATTTCATCCTGCGACACATGATTCATAAAACACCGTTCCCTTCAAATCAATTCAGAATTCACATAAACGCGAAATAAACATGACGAAATATATCCGTTACACAGATATACGGTATCTGATTATATGGCGACTGAATTTTAAATATATACATACGTAAAAACCCCAAATATATTATATATATATATATATAT
>JADQWA010000207.1:876978-916978 GCA_018344505.1 Nebria ingens riversi
AATGTTGCCAACACTAGTAAAAAAGTATCCCTAACCGTAACTAGTATAAAACACAATAGGTAGCCAGTGACGTCATACGCAAGGCTACCAACGTGCAAACATTTTTAATACCTATATTAAGATATTTAATAATAAAATTTAAATTTGTTTTTAAATCTTATAATACCTAATATAAAATTAAACGCTCTTTACAGAAGGTTCTTATAAAAATAATTATAGACGCATATATAAATTCTAGAGATCGTAAAAACATAATAATTTATCAGAAATCAACATATAAACATAAAAAATAAACCGCATTTCCTTATTTAGCAATAATGCTAACACATATTACATATTGATAATAACAAATCAACGCATATGTGATAACATCTCTTCGCTATTGTTTGAAATAAATAATAAACAATTATTGCGCATATATAAATATGGAGCACATACTTATTTGGTCAATTCGAGTTTGCACTATTTAATTATTATAATTTTTATTTATTTATGTTTGTAATAAACATCAGATAAACAGATCACTATTTGTGAAACATGTTATTACATATTAGTAGTTAAATAAATTTAAATCGTTCATGGCGCCAATTTAAAATCACCACAGGCCAAACGAGATACAAGAACAAGAAAAAAATGTTTAGAATAAGTGAAAGCATTGACCATGTATGGGTACCTACAAGAAACAGTAGTTTTAAAACTGTTTTATTTCACATTTATTACGCATATATATATAAATAATACCTATATATTTGAGTAATGTCGATTAGATATAGACGGTTTGGAACCACTGGTTGAACGCGCTTATTAGTATTTTGTTCACATCTTACAAAAATGTATATCGCCTCAAGGTACATCAGTTTTTTTTACGCCATTTATTTAATTTAACAATTAGCATATTGAAGAGTTTTTATTATTATGTTGAAAAAAACATATAATTGACTATAGTTATAAATAACCATAATTTAGATATCGACATATAAATAATAATAATCTAGAAATATAAACACGAAAAAAAATGCATAAATAATGTATAACGCAAAACACACAAAAAAACGCACTTGTACCAACATAAATAAAATAGTAATCAATCAAATTATACTTTAAAATTATATATATATATATATATATATATATATATATATATATATATATATATATATATATATATATATATAAATATATACCTAATCAAATAAGTTTTATTTATTTTTTAAATCGTACTTCAGGCTTTTAAAATGCCGTTAGGAAATAAGTATAAAACAAATCTAAATGGTGGTAATTAAACATTCAAAAACACTTTTCGTAATCAGTTGTATGGTAAAAACTGCTTTTCCTTAGGAGATTCACAATTTGGAAATATTATTAGGATGTTTAGAACCGTTTAACTAAAACGTTAAAATGTCTATCAATAAACCGTGTTTTTTACTCCGTTGTTGCCTATTTATTAAACCGTATCGTTTATTAAATATGCGCAATTAAAGTGTCCTAATTTTCACCGCCGTGGTGACGTTAGAAAGAAAACGTTTTATCTACCCCCATCAAAGTAATAAGAGCGCGGTAATCTTCTTTTTTAGAGGTATAATGAATGGAGAAAAATGTATAAATGTGTTGGTGGTACTTCGAGTATTCTTGACATTATTAATAGAGACGAGTGTAATTGTAATGACCTTAGTGCAGCAAAGGAAATGGAACTAAAAATGTTGTTATTTATGCGAGTAAAATGAGAACAAACTTAAACATATAGTGGCTGAGTAGGTGGTGGCATAAAAGTGTGACGTGACTAAAAAGTTGTCTAGACTCCATTACCAGACAATTTATATTAATAAATTTAAAAATTCCAATCACTTGCATAATTATTAATATTGATTTAATATTATCGTTAATTTCTAATACGCAATTGTAAACATTTGTATTTCCTTCAGAAATAAATTGCTCAAATAAAAAATTGCAGCAATTAAATAAAAAACAATAATTTCGAAATAATTCTACAAATTTATAATAAAGAACAAAATGTGCAATACCTATTGACACAAGATCGAATACTTAAGCGCCTCACACATACGTATAGCGAGCTTACTTGCAATTTGTCTCTGTCTCCCAAATACCACTTAAAATTGTAACGAAAATTTATTCAACTCGCGAAAAGTTACAGAGCACTACTATTTTTGCAAGCAAAAGTTTTCAAATATCACCGTCAATAAATTCGCCAAGTTGCTATAGAATGCATTATTTGCATATTTCAAAAGTTATGACTTCTAAAATGAGGACATATTTATGAGGTAGTATCTATCAGGGGACTTTGCTACTTTATTTCCCGACAATTCCATAATAAACATCTGCAGTGAATTGCACTGGACTTTCTTATACGTATTAGGCATATATTAATAACGCCTACCCCTCTAACTAAACAATATAAGTTAAAGAATAATTAATAGAGATGTACATTGAAAATTTTAGTCAAATCGATGAATATTGACTGAAATAGTTGTAGAAAAATAACATTTCAATTTAATTTAAAACTACGTCGCAATTTTGTTTAATGTTCACCATAAAGCAATGAAATAATCTAAACTGTTTATATCAACAAGAAAATTATCCATAAAAAGTTTGAGAAGCACTGGTTTATTCCGGTATAGAAAAAAGGTAATTCTAAT
This sequence comes from Nebria ingens riversi, assembly GCA_018344505.1. Taxonomy (NCBI): domain Eukaryota; kingdom Metazoa; phylum Arthropoda; class Insecta; order Coleoptera; family Carabidae; genus Nebria; species Nebria ingens. The sequence continues at coordinate 879,633 of JADQWA010000207.1, forward strand.
TCCGACGTATGAAGATGAAATGGAGCCATTATTGGAGCGCGCGTATATTCGATATAATTCATCACCGCTTTCATTTAACTGTTTTTTATTAGCTTTTAAGCTGTTCCCGTTTATTCTAAAATTAGCTTTGATAAACACGACTATAGACTCGTATGGAATGTACACAAATAACTAACAAACTATTTAACAACAATAAATGACAACACCATTATTATAGAGCACAGAAATATTTCTGATTGATACATATAATCAAAATGTTGCTTAAAAAGTTACGAATTTACTGTATGCTTTACTTGGAATTAAATATTTAATCGTACATGCCTGTAATTCTATTAAAAATGCTTAATAGATTTACAGTTTTTTATAGAATATATTTTTTAGTATGTTTCATTGCATAAAATTTAAATGATCATCAATGGTTTGCAATACAATTTAAAACATCTCCAAAGTTGGTCAAATATTGTTTGTGTAGGCAACTTCATGTGTATATGCGCACGGGTAAGGTGAAAGTGGTAATATGTAAAATTACGATCACATTTAAAAATAAATTCTATAAAAAAAACGCTGTCTTTTTCGGAAATAATAAATTTGAGATTATCTCGAATGGTTTGGGTTTCTATATGCGGTTGATATGTTGAAAAAGATTATTTTTAAATCTGAAAAACATATTTACCGGAGACGAAATTGGGTTATAAATTGGGATTATACCAGTCATTTTATGGGCAACAGTCTATTCAACACTGTTTCGGGAACTAGCCACAACAACAGTGGCATTGCAATGAAAGTAGATTGATGTTACAAATGAACTACAAATTAGGATTAGAATTTTTTTTGAATGGATGCTAAATCGACAACAACAATTATTGAAAGGAAAATAATCGTTTAATAGTTGGTAGATTTTCTATATTAATTGCAACATTTGCTTTGGTCTATGTGTGGAATAGTCTTTATACCGGAGCAGCCCCAAGCGTTATTCGCCGCTGTATTCACACCTATAGCGATCGAACATCGCTGGGATGTAAGCAACTTGCATAACCATTCTGCATAGTGCACAGTAAAACTGTGCTATTTTGTCTAGTAATGTTTACACAGATTATTTATTTGTCTTTTTTGATTTTAGACATGAAAATGGTCCGAAATCAAATGATTCTTCTACTGGCTGTGGTCATGTGTACTCTGATCGAAGATTACGTTGTCGATGGATGCTCCTGTGCGCCATCACACCCCCAAAAGCATTTTTGCGATTCAGATTTTGGTAAATTTACACTAAAATAACTGTGACTTGCACAGAAGAAGCAAAACCAGTTATACTAAAACATAATTGTTTTTTTTCCAGTGATTGTTGCACGAATCAAAAAAGTTTATGATACTGAGAAGAACTTAGTGTATAAGGCCCGGATTAAGAAAGAATTCAAAGTAAGTTCAATCATTTAGTGATATCAATAATAGTGTTCCTATTTACGTCGCGACGTAAAGAAGTCCTGAAAATAGGAAATAAATAAAGCTAGAAAGTGAATGTATTTCAATTGCAGATGTCAGAAAAAGGTCGGGTGGCTTTGAAAGCAGGGAAACTAATAACACCTCGCGACGGCGCAATGTGCGGTGTCCATTTGGAAGTAGGAAAGATCTATGTGATCACCGGTAAAATTTACGGCCTCCAGGCGCACATTATGTTGTGCGATTTCCAGAGACAATGGAAAGATGTGACGTCACGCCAAAGAAAAGGGTTCCGTTTGATCTACGGCCGCGGCTGCGATTGCAAAGTACGTCGCTTTTAAGTATCACCATCAATGATGCGTATATGCGTCCGTAAATCTTGAGTGTTGCCGTTGTATTAGTGCATATTTGAATGTGAATTTTGTGTGTTTCAGATATCCAGATATATACACGGCGTTAATAAAGATATTTGCGCGTGGAATAATTTCAATTGTTACGACAATTACGGTATTTGTTTACGGTCACCTTCTGGTAAATGTAATTGGTCGAAGAGTTTAGAGTTGAAACAATGTTTAAATGGGGAACCAATAACACGGTTTCGTAAAATTGTCGGTGTTGGTAACCAGCAGCCGGTTAAGTTGAACGAAATTCAACTCTTAACCGCCATTAGTCGAGGATACGAAGATGTTAAGAACAGCTAAATGGTTATTATTGCGTTGTTTGCGTAACCAGTGACCTGAGCACCGGTTGATCTCGTTCTGGATGAGATGGGGTACAAAACTTATCGGCAGTTCTTTAGAGATATTTATTTTACAAACCGGGTAATCATTCAGTAATCACTTTACATAAATGTATTACCAATCACATGTATAACCAACAGGACAACTTTAATTATTTCTTTTTAACCAGCGTAACCAATAAAAATGTGTTACCAACCATAACCGCGGTAGATAATTTTAATAATCAACATTTATCACGGTATAAAAGCATAAATAACCCGGTTATCTCAACGAATTCTGTCCAATATGTTATTATTATAAATAATAATTTAAAAAAAAACACTTTATAGTATTTTAAATATAAGTTTAATTTTAAATTGAAAAAAATGAGAATCGCTAGATTGTGTCAAATGTTAAAATCTACTCACCATTTCCCGATGATTTGGATAGAATGTCTGGTCGATCAGTGGGAAATTATCTTTTCCTAATCGTCTTTGGAGTTGCATCAAATGTCCAAACACCCATGGTTTGTCCTAGAAAACATAAAAATATTTTTTAAAATAAATCAATTATAATTTAGTACCAAAAATATATTTTTATTTTTAATACTTGTTATTAACAAACTCTAATTGTATTTGTGAAACAATATCAGTGAATTTGTTTGCAGAAACGCAATGTAAAACGTTTTACAACGATGTTCAATTGTGTTTATTCAAAAAAATGTTTGAAAGCTTTTCCAAACTTGGACAATTCTTACCTTAAACACTTTCGAAACAACTTTTATTACAAATCACATCTGTGCAGTTATAAATTGTAATTTAGAATTTTAATTAAATTCTATTCTATTAAAAACTGATACAAAGTTCAGTAATTAAAAACCGTATCACATTCACTGGTATTCATATTAAAAAGAGCAGTTCTAATTATAATATGTTAAGCTTCAATTGTTATTGCTTAAAATATTTATATTGTACAACATAGTTAAATATATCAAATACATGTTAAATGTTTTCAATGTATGCGTTTTTATTTTCTTATTAACTATTATTTTAAATCACAAATGTTTAAAAAAACCTTTGATTCAAATGTACAAATGACAAGAGTATATATTTAAAAATTCACTTTAATGCGTATTTAAACAGAGTTAAACTAAATCAATTAAAGGTCTTCGTGACATTTCACGTCGAGCTTTGCTTTACACGCTAACAAAAACGAGCAGTAGAAATCACGAAAGCACAAAGTGATGATATTTGCTGATTTATAATATAAATGAGATACCAAAAGACGAATAATGTACAAATAAACACTTAAAAGTCAAAATACACGAAATTATAAAACAATTACACCAACAATAAATACATTTAATGAGCGTAGGTTGTTCAGCGTAAATCAGGCTTTCATCGCGAATTATAAAGAGTGTTTCACTTATATATATATATACATATATGATTAAAAACACATTTTTCTTGTATTAAATAAGTCGTCTGGGGTTTTATTTTTTTAAATAATAAATAGTGGTTACATTGTTAAATGTAATGGAAAAGTGAATTAGGTATAGTAAAAGAAATAAACTTACAGCGAAATTGTAGATGGAATTCAAGTTGTTGATGGTTGGTACTCCACCATATTTGAACCCTAGCAAAAGGTTCTTGTTGTCTTCGCCGGCATCACGTAAATTTTGACGTACAAGCACGAAATCAGGACGAAAAGATCTCGCCACTTTTGTGCCATTGCGATAGACGGCCATTGACACAATTGTGCCATGATCTGCGCTGGCTGTCAAAGATAGTTCCTGAAATAACCACCACAACGAAATGGATTACAAAATGGTGCTCGCAGTGCAATGAAATGCAATTGTACAAAATGTCAAATTGAACAATTTGTCATCGCATATTTGTAAAGTGTTTATATTGAATTGCTTCAAACGATTTGTGTATTTCAAAAAGTCTTCTATATTTGTGCATCTGTCAGGGTAAGTGTTTGCAAATATATAGATATATATAACCTATAGCATTAGTTTATTAAATTTTTCTAGTAAATTTGTTTATAAACTTTATGCAAAAATTGGTTTGAGTTAAAACAATGTATCTAGGTGTATAGTCTTGATAAATGAATATAGATCAGAAACCTTGGGGGTTAAACTCTTCATGGAATAAAAATTGCGGCGTATTTCGTTAGTTGTATACAAACCTTAAATTCTGCTTGTTCCACGCGAATATCGTAATCCCCGTGTAATCGTTTACCGCGGAAGTACTTGGACCAATCGGTGTTTTGGTCATCGATGACCAGCAGCGTGAAACACCGGTCCTTGTTGTACGAGGGCCGCGTGGCGCTGGACACGGCTGCACCCAAGATGGAAGCGCCCTGGTCGCGTGCTTGACCCGTCAACGATTGCACGCGTTGCAGCAAAGATTCGCGCGTTTTCGCCGGTGAACTTGGCGCACTTGTTGTCCTAAAACACATTACACCATGTTTCTGTATTCTTACAGAAAACATTTATATTTCTAGCGGATTTTAATGCATGCTTCTCTGTAGGAACTTGGGTAATTAACTTATAAGCTTCAACCACTGTATTTATTTTTCGAAAATTATATTAAAGCTCTGTTGCCGGAGATTAATTAGCTAACTGAATTGTCTAGGTAGTGTTAGTAGTTTAATTTTAATTGCTTGTGAAACCGCGTTACAATTTGCTTGATTACTAATAGTCTCCAGGGAAATTGATAATTTATCTAAATGTGCTTGCCTCAATGAATATTCTTAGTTGTTTGTTTTAAATGAGTTATGTTTGGTTCGTGTTGACTTACTTGGAGCCTGGTCGCAGATTCAAACTCAAATCTCCGGTGGTACCGCCGGCCGCCGTGACGGGCACCGGTGGGGCAGCAGCGGCCGCCGCGTTCGGTTGGCCCGGCGGCGCAACAGCTGTTGATGACGTCGGAGGTGTCGGCGCTGCGTGACTCGGTTGCGTCGGTAACGGTTGCTGTTGCAGAGGTTTGTTGGTGCTTTGCGGCTGACGACTGATGTACGGGTCGACAACCTGGTCACCGGCAGCGCCCGGCTCACCATCGCACTCCGCTGACAAATCGCCCGAACTGAATCTATACAAGTCACACAAAATCAATTCATCACGATCGCAGAGGGTTGCGGTTTATATTATGTGAAACAATGCAAACAGATGATCTTTTTAGCTGTTGAATGTATATCAAATATAAATCGGTTGGAGTTTTGGATGGAGCTTTTTCGTTTTTTCGCTGAAATCTATTCGAAGCTTTAGTTCGAAACATATGTTTACAACAATAGTTGTTGTTACGCTTTCTTCTGATGAATTATATATGAAATAAGTGAATTTATATTTTTGAGGAGTTTGAATCATATATGATGTTTTCGTACATATTATAATATACATTCAAAGCACATGAACGATTTTGAATGATGTGAGATGAACACAAAACAATGTTTCAAGACAAAGGAGTATGAAGTGTTGACGAGAATAGTTTAGAAATGGTGGTTTTAGTAATAGTTTTGGAAGCATTTGTGTAGAAAGTTGAGGAATTAGGATCAAAGCAATCACGCAATTGGATCGCTTTTATAATAAGGTTTTGCGACTTTCAAACCGAAATCAATTTATATTTACAAAAAGGGAAGCAATTTGCTCCATGCTCTAAAAAATAAATTATATTATAATATATTTATACTATAACACAATTTACATGAACATGTGCATAAGGAGGATGAGGAAGAAGAAGGAGTGCCTTATAAAATTGATGCAAAAGTATTGTAAATATTTTGTGATCATGAAATTAATGAATATGATTTGTACAACACATAGAAACATTTAAACTAATTGATAATTTTGAATTGAAATAAAATAAAAGTTACTTAAAACGCTTAGCCAGTTAGGAATTATAGTTTATTCCATGTTGTTCTTCGTTCAACACAAAAACATTCACAATCTGGTGACGAACACTAAATAACACCACAATTGCGATACAACTGTGTTCGTAATCCACATTTATTAATTGTCAAATATTATTGAATTGCTTATTTGAAAACAACAGCACACAAATTCGTGTTCGTTACCAGACGTTGCTTATTGACTAAATAATCTAAAGATATATATTTTGTTAAATCGAAAGAAAAATAAACAATAATTGAATTTCTGTTAGCTGTTTAATGGCCATGCTAAGTTTGTTTGCGATTATAGAAAGCACGTGCAAGCAGTTCTACAATATGGACAGGATTTTTGCGGGTGTGTCCGCTTTTGTGTTGATATTTCGTGTTTACATAAATATGGAATAAAATATAACAACTAACTGACCAATTTATGGTAAGACACTTACTCTGACAAGGAAGGTATTCTGCAAAAGAAGGGATACAAGTTATAACACACTTGTTTGCGGTTGTGGTTCAGATGAACTTTAAGCGAATTTTTAAATTTAACTATTCGCTTAATTCGCAAATAAACATCTATGGTAAAAATTCAAACTTTTTGTGGGAACCTATTTTAAAAATATGCCTCAAGTTCAACTTAAAACCATTGTGTATTATTTTATCATATAGAATTATATTAATATATTTAGGAAAATTAAACAAATGAAGTCGTTTCCGGTAATGATTTCTTAGTCGCTGCAATTGGTGTGTGTTGCGCAGAGACGCGAAATCGTTTGTGCGCACACATATGCAGCGACTAACTTATAAAGTGTGCAAAACTCGAATAAATTGCCGGGAATCTTAGTAATAATAAATATCAAGCATGAATATAGTAGTGCGTGTTGTGTTGATGAAGAGAGTTTCTTACCGTCGTTTCAAGTAATTGACATTGCTGGTGAACGAATTCCGGAAGCTTGAGAACGACAGGGTGGGGCCGGGGGTGTTTCCTGGGCCGCAGTACTTGTTACACCCTGTATCCTGAATGTTGACTGTGGAGTCCAGCTGAACTGTGGTCACCGCTATACGGCACTACACACGATCGGCTCGGAGCGGTTGCGGCACACTTTACACTGCTACGCTGCGCTGTGGATGTTGCTTTACTCGCAACACCAACCTGAAAACACCTTCAAATTGTATTAGCCACCATAGAGAGTATAGCTTTAATAGTTTTAAAGGCAAATCACGTGGCTTTGACACTAACTGTTTTGATTGACCACCATATTCTTGCTGTTTATAAATTCGCTATATGAGGGAGAAGCAAAAGACTTAATTGTCAAACATTTTAGTTTGCTTCTTATAATCATCATTTATTGCGTTTTTAAAGTGTTTTTATAGTATGTATTGTTGCTAACATAATTTAAACATTGTACATTGTGTAGTTTTCAGGTGTTCAAACTATTTATCATCAAAGAGAATGATTGATGCATAAAACATAATTAACTTGTTTAATAAGCATATATGTGTATAGGTAATTGATTTTTCCATAATATATAAAATAAATAGCATCTGTGTTTTGCAGTGAACTTCAGTGAAGTTGTAATAAAACGATGAAGTCAGCTACAATATTTCATACCACTCCCACTCGGTATATTCAAGAATAACGTGCTTTGGTTGAACAGAGCTTTTGGAGAGGAAATTGTTGAAGAGTTTCACGATGAATAAGCCGTTCTTCAGTAGAGACTTGGGGTGAGTTATTATTTTAAAATATCTAATTATTAAGCATATATTTTGATGACGTGTGCAAAAATGCTTTAAAGAAGTATTATACAATATTTTTGAATCCGTGTACAAATTGTTATTGGCAATTGTTGCAATCGTATTAGTCTAGATACTGAAATTGAATCTAGAAGATTGCGTTACAACTCACTTCAGCTTAGTGGCCATTTTCTTTTATTTATGGGCGTGTCCAACTGTGGCTGTGTTAACTATCTATAAGTCGTAAACTCCTCTATTAAAAGTACTTTTATTTAGCTCTCAAGTTGCTATCCACACTTGCAAATAACAGTTCTGTTATTAGATTGTATTTCACTTGCTTATACGAAGTTATAAGTAAGTAGCGAAATAACGCGGTTGTATCCGTTTTGAGCTCTACCGCTCTTAATTGATCAACCGGAAGTGATATAGTTTTCAATTTTTGTCTATTTTAAGCAAAACTATGCGGTATTTCGAAAATCTACGCTTTATATTTGATTCAAACGATGAATAAATATTTAGCGATTTTCTGCAGTTGCATGTTAAGCTCGAATATTCTCGCACAAAGTAAACTCCCAAAAGGACTATGCTTCAGTTAGCAACGGGCTCTGTGTAAATAAATTGCAAAAGTGAACATCCGTTCAACAAACTTTGAATTTGCAATTAGTTTAAAATAAATATACCGGTCTACCATTTTACAGATTGGTAAATCAATCTTCTGTTATCTTTACTTCCGGCGCAGATACAATTAATGGATTTTTCATTTGTTTATTCAGCCAATGTTTTATTTTTTAAAAGTGTATTTCATTAAAGTTAACGCCAATTTATAGTTTACGTCGGTCAATTCATAGTTTTTACAATGTTCATATAATAAGCGTTCGCAACGCACATAACTCCCATTTCCTGCGTAATCGAGAATGTTCGTTACGCATTCGTACTTCATCGCAATAGTGCTTTACAATTTACAACTAATTTCATTTCATTTATAGAGTTTAACCCTTTCTTATTACTTTGTTAAATACTTCTACATAATTTTTCTTTAATATTTAATTTTTAAACCAGCATACAACTTATTAAAAAAAAAAAAACCTTGACAACTTTTGTGTGGTGAGAGCCGCATTGTTCTGTTGCTCAACCGGAAACATCCCCACTGCACCAACCTGCGCCCTAGATATCATCTATTATATTTTTCGCTTGATTCCTTGAATGTAAAACGTTGCTTGGTTACGAACACCGTAACCGAACGTACCCGAAATGGAGGAAACGCATGTGGATGTAGTGACTAACACATTCGCACAAGTCCTATTGATCCAGGCGACCCTGTTCGGGTAACTTCGTTCATTTCGAACCGATGACACACGATTTCTAGGTTGGTAGTGTGCAACAGTTGGACTAGTGCAATCTGTAACTATGTTCCAAGTTGTTTTTGTAGTCTAGGGTGATCGAAAACATTGTAATACTCAGTTTTAAGTTTAAAATCGCATTTTATGTATGTTTAATATCGCAATCATTTACGATTAAAAAATATTTGGAATTTAGTATAGAAGTTGGTCATTGATTAAAACATTTTTAGCGACTCGGTTTTAAGTTGTTGGTCGTGTCGTGCGGAAGTAAGATTTCTTTTTATGTAGGGAATCAGAACTGAAAATGTAACGGGAGAAATTGTAGGGGATGTATAAAAGTTATAATCTTTTTATGTTTGAGGTCAATATGACCCTCGATACAAGAGAACTCATATTTTTATAGCCGCAACACAAATATAATAGTACTTATTCGCGTTTTTATTTCTATACTAAAAATTGATTTCATTTTTAAAACATACTATACAAAGGATATGAGCAAAGTTACATTTCGAGTCAAAGATAAATTAAGGCACATGACGTCATGTAATCGTATATTGTGACGTCACTTGCGCATTGCCAACTCCGTTTTTCACTTACCAAACGCAGCTATTACAAATGCTAAGACCTACCAATCAGTGTTGCCACCAAATAAATAAAAGTGCAAGCATTAAAACCACTTCCGTACACAAAAACCACCATTTGTGCTAAAGTGGAATTCAACCAATTAAAACTTGCTCCAATTCTATTTAAATTTGAAACGAAAACGTATTTAGAAGCGCAATTGAAAGTTTATTCGTAATCCACTCTTTTAGCAGTGTTCACAGCGGTGTACAACGATTCGCCGCATGTCGAACCGGTGTGCAGTGTGTTCGCAACGCAACGATAACATTTTTAAAACTTATTGTTTTTCATATTTTTATCCTTAAGCGCTTTAGTATAGCTTTTATACTTGTTCGTATTCGAACTAGTATAAATTAAATAAACCAGTGGCTCGAATGGATGTATAGTTACGCCTTGTAACACAATTTGTAGCTAGAGTAGATAAACGTGTTCTTTTGGTCAAAAAACAGCTCAATTCAAAGTAGATCTTTTTTTATATTAGCTTTGAGTTCACTTTTAAACTAATTTTAGTTACGTTACCGGTGTTCGTTGTTGTTAAGTTTAAATTAGTTATCGTTTCGTTTAAACTTAATTTCCAAACAATTTTACAGGAGTTTCATAAAAGCATTATTTGATGTTGTTTTAATTACTACTTCGTGTCAGTGCAGTTGTAATTGCAAATTATAACGTGAAGTTAGCTGAACTGTTGTTTTCTATCCAATGTATACATATATGTTCGTTGACGGGTAGACAGGTAGTGATATCAAAACAAAACTGTTTTATTAATGCACTAAATGGGATTATATTGCAATATACATATGTATTAGTTACGTATGAAAGCTGTAGGGTATAATTAAAGCTAGATTAGCCGATTTGTATGAGAACCTAATCCGATAGGGTCTTTCGGGAATGTGGTTGTTTGAATAATATAGTTTTCGACACGCGCTTTACTCCTAATGTGTAACTAATATAAAAACATCTACAGTGTCCTGTACTGGGCTTTCTTATACGATTAACTAGGTGTACACGATGCAAATAGCTTTCGTTGTTGGTATAGTTACGGGATACGATGTGGGAATATCCCATTACGAATAAACGGTGAGTGTGTGTGGACTAGAATGGCAAGTCATCGTATCATTTTTCACGCAATGAATTGAATTGACTTATTGAAAGCGAAGCAACCGTCTTGTTGGTTTAGTGTTATTCAATACGATAAAAGGTGCTTAAAAAGTAAAAGCTCTGTTGTAAGGATTCGAAACGAAACTTTTGCAAAAAATTGGACAAGTCTTATGTATTCATAAGGTAGAAAATTGCGTCTGTATTTATTTATGTATGTATGTATGTCGGTGCGCATGTGTGTGTGTATAAATAATTAATAGGAATATTTGATATAGCTTTTTAAAAAAATCTAAATAATAATTGACTCATGTTTATTAATATAAAACGATTAAAGGGAAAATTAATCATTTCGTTAGGTTTTTCTTGTGTTTTTTGTTTGTTTGGAAAATATCAAATAGAACCATGATGATTTTTGTAGTAAATGACGGTCGCCTATGTTTATGCAACCGTGTTTGTCTTTGATGTTATGTTGGTCTGCCGTTTTAATATTATCTCGTCGATTGCGGTACGGGTGAATGGTGTTATTTACCTAAATGTGCTATTTTGCATAGGTAAATATTTAATTTTAACGATATTGATAGTCATAACATAGAAATGTTCCCATGTTTTCATCAAAGTACAGTATTGTATTACTATTTCTTATCCAATTTATTTTTAACTTCTAATAATCATTACAATTAAAAGCTTACCTACATCTAGCTGCAAACATTGTCTATACTAATGCTTTTAGAATATTTTAATTTCATTCCTGACATTCATAATAATTTTTTATAAAATTATTTAACATTTTTAAAAAAATCCTCCCTAAGGGAAAAAACTTTTCTTAATTATACGCCGACGCCTTCATTAATTACTTAATGGTGTGTTTGATATCAGAATTAATTACTCAGTATTTTCTTCCGTTTATTATCCACTGTATTTCACCCTCTTTACCTTATTTACTATATTATTAGCCAAACAATCATTTTTACTACTCGTTTGTCATTTTACTTTTAAACAATAAACATCTCCAAGTCTTTATAGAAAACAAATCGTAATGTTTTCGCTTCTCTATACTTTTATTAAGTAAATCGACCTTTAAATACATCACAAAAAAAAACATACGCAATGCAGAGATAGATGTACCTAAAAAGGTTTTATCCCACCCCATTTAATAGGAATAAGTATGAATAAGTATTTCGGCAGCCAATTAAAAATTAACGGCGTTGTTAATTTGTGTAACTCTACTAAAAATATATATATAAATTGTTTTTGCGAATGAATTGACTGTAATTGGAATTTGTGGTGTATCAAGGGGAAGTAGAATACGTGAGTGCCTGAGGAGTACGACAGTCTAGATTTTGTGTGAGAATGTGATTGTTTCCGGAACAAATAGACGAATTAGAGTTAAATTAAAGATGTGAGGAATATAATTTGTATACCTAGATGAATAATTTTTAAAAGTGTAAGTGTTAATTGGAGAATGGTGGTGTAAGAGTACTTGAAAAGGGTTGTGTGTTACTTTATTTATTAGGGAAGGGTGTAATGATGTGTGTGGCTTAGTGAAATTAACTCAATTAATTATAGGGCACTATTTATTATTTGCAACTAAATTCACATAAATGTAAAAAATAATTAAATTGATTAATCTATTAAATATTAAAACAAATTAGCGTATAAATCTATTAAGAACTCACACAATTTTCCTAGTACAATTCGTTTGGAGGAAAACGTGGTCGCTTGAAAAACCGGCGCCGGAAAATGCTCAATTTTCCTAATTTCCACTCAGTTTAACGCGTTTTTTCTTCGATTAATCGTAAGTGGAGACACTACAGAGTATTTTTTCTGCTAGTACGTGCCGAAATTCGCGTGATTTGAGCGTAATTATTAACGTTTTAAAACCCCGTGCACATTTATCGTGTCTATATATATGCAACAGACTATGTTCTACTGACGCAACGTACAAAATTGACGCCACATAAGAGACGCGTGACGGCGGTGCTCTGTACTATTATGTCGATACGAAAGTCTTTAACCAGACAAAGACAGAACACAATTGTGCTATTGGTTAAATTGTGCCCCGACGACAAATTCTATATAGATAAATTTATATCACAACACTTAAAGTTCATACCATTAAAAGGTTTCATCATTCTCCCCACACTCCTAGTGACGACACAAGTAATATATCCCAAACAAACTGAGTTAATCATTATATGAACTGAAGTATGTTTAGAACACTGGAAGCAATGGTGCTTGCATCAACACATATACCCTGCTTATTTATAGTTACACTCGACTCTCTGTACTTTTCCTATATATATATATATATATTATATACAGCTGTTTAAAAATCGCCTAATGCAATTCGTAAAGTAAAGTATTGTGAGATTTATGGACGATGCGCTAATAGTTTTTTTTTTAGACAAACTCGCCATAAATTAATTTCAAACAAAGGCAATAGATGACTCTGTACGTTGCAGGTGTCCTATGAGTTGAACAAAGACTATAAATTTCAAACGAAGACAGAAAAACTGGTAAAGTAGTATGTAGGTGAAAAATGTGAGATAACACTATAGTGGTCTCAGATTGGTGTGATAAAGATAGTTGTACAAGTCAAGTTGTAAAGGAAAATCAGTTTTATGGTTAGATTAATTTAGGTGGACCTCATTATACCTTTTGGGAAAACAATTTTAAGTATAGCAGCTTATTTTTTATATTTAGGCATGTTGACCACATGGTAAGACACATTTAATATATTATTAACTATACATTCTATTTAAAAAAAAATATATAAAATATTAAATTATATTTCTAAAAATTAGCGTTAAATATTTTGGAGGCTGTTTGAACGGCACTAAATAATTTTCTAGTTGCGAATTTGTAATTATATTTAATACACTTTGGTGTCAAGTAAGTTGCCTACCAACCATACACAACTCGTCCATAGAGACGACAGGTTGGGAGCCACTAGTGTATATGTTATCAAAACTACTTTCCATATAGTGGAGACTGGAGACTTCAATGCCCATATAGAAATGTATCTTTCGTCACTCGGTTGTTGTAATTTGTAGTGGAGTGTCATGCAGTGGTATTCAAAGTAGACATTTGGACGATATTTGACAAGAATGACTTGAAATCAACGCTAACATGTGTCAATTACGATAAATACACACGAAAACGACTTGATTGGTATTTAAGTGTGTCCGCAACAAGTGATAGTTGTGAATTTTGTGTGTTTGTAGTGCGATAGACAATTTCTTGACTAGAATTGGTACGAAATGGGGTCTCATCGGGATTTTTTGGTACAATTCGGTGTGGTTTTGGTGTTATTTTGGGCACAATTGGTGAGTTTTATGTCTTTTCTTGTATTGGATACTTGGTGAAGGTATTTTCATACTTAGATGACATTCGTTTTGGTATTGAAACTAAGGTTAGGTGGCAAAAAATATATAGACATGTTTGGGCTCTAAATCGTAATTTATTAATAATATTAATTTATTGTTCATAAATACACAAATTTAAATCATTTTAAAATTTATTGTAGTATTTGTTATACTTACCTATTATAAATTCATAAATTACAGGAAATCTGTAACTGTTATAGGGTCAATCTGACTACCTTATAGGTGCTTATATAGAGTTGTGCAAAATCGAACAATTTGTTTAATAAATTTATAAAACATTTGTTAGTCAGTAGCATATGTTAGGCATGTTAAGATGGGGATGGAGGATGAGTCTTAAGTGTCTAGTATGAAGTAAATTTAATTTAATAGATTTGTCATGGCAGCTTAGTAATACAGTCCTTGACAGTTGGGATTTGAATAAATTGTTTGGAGAAGCTGATTCGCATAATAAATAAAAATGTAAAGCATCCACATTGTTTAGAAATAAATTTGGTTATGCAACCAAATTTGGTGTATAACTATAACTAATCTCAAGGTTAGGTTACATATTCGTGATTAGTTTTAAGCGATTTTTATTGCGGATCATTATAACACATTTCTGTGTATTGCCAAAAATAATATATAATATTAAAAATATTAAAAGGTGATTTATATTTACTAGGAAAATAATGAGTAATTATTTCCTTCTTAGACATACCTTACTCATCTCAGCGCAGGTATGCATCTATGATGTAATTGTGTAACATGAATGATTCATTGTTAAGTTAGCTAGAACTATTTGTTTATTCCTTGAACAAATATTTCTATGGCATTGAAAATATTTATAGGGTTTTAGAATATGGCAAATGATATCATATATATATATATATATTTATTAAGTTTAGGAATTAAAACTTTTGTTCCTAATTTCTTGTATTTAGGTGGTGTTTCTCTAGCAACAAAAACGAATGGCACACTTTGTATACTATACAGAGAGAGAGAGAGAGAGAGAGAGATTAGTATTTATGTATATACATATGTATGCAAATCTTAAGAAATCATCGTTGTTATTTAGTAAAAAAAATATTTTCAAACGGAAACGCAGGTTTCTCCTTTCAGTAGTTTTTTTTTCAATATTTAGAAAATTGTTAAATTATATGTATATATATATAAATATATACACAATAGGATTTATACCTCTTAAATGGGATAAATAAGAATTAAATTACAACCTAATTTTAATATAGGTTTATAAATATCTATCTAATCGTATAAGAAAGCCCAGTGTAGAACACTACAGATATTTCGATTTACAACCATTAGTTGTTTATTCAAAATAAACTGCAATATTTAATTGTTTTAAACATATTTTCAATACTTATATTCCCTTTCCTTTTATTATTTACAATAGCGAATTTAATAATTAAAAACAAATGTGCGTGTCTGAATATTGAATGGTGATTTAATAAATAACTTTCGTTAATAATTGTTAACAAAAACGTTGCGGTGTAACAACAATATACATAACTATAGTTTATTTAATAACACACAGGCATAAGTTATGCGCGGTATGCTGGGTAGACACAGGCGGGCCTGGCCCCACCCTTTAACCCCGCTTGGCCCTTGTCGGTCACGTGCGACCATGTGTTAGGTGTTGCGTGACCAGCCATAGTAATATTATAACATGATCATGATTCATTTTGCCATACAGCAAAAAATATTACTTAATTAATTGTCTACATATATGTTTAAATAACTGAACGATTTATTCAATTGAATTATATTTTTATGTATGTACGTATAGAAATATATTACATGTAATAATGCACTTCTTAGGCACTATTGTAAAAATAACTGGTAAAAGAAAACTGTTGCTTAGCCTTCATGTGTTAGTTCGCAATTTTATCACTAGAGCCCTGCGTTAGCTTGAATCATGAGTGGTCTACACTTTTTCGTTATTATAATACTTTGTATAAGAAAGTAGTAAAATTTTCTGAAGTTAATACATTATTAATAATAAAATGCTTATATTTATACGCAACTAGTCTATTAATTGATATGAGAAAATACATTAATGTTCTATATAAAATATAAAACGGTATGAAACAATAATAAATAATAATTTTTTTGCTTTTTTCGTATGTTGGAAGTACTTAGTAACGGTGAACGTTGTACGTACACACAAACATTTTATCGTTTAATCTTAAACATCAGCAATTAAAATAAAAAATAGAATCTGACAAAAGACTTCAATAACGGTTAATTAACCAGTGCAAAAATTGCGCACATCAAACATACACGTTTGTTATAATTGGTCATGCTCAATAAATAATACTCGTAATATTTAATTGTTTGATGATCAATTTCACTTAAATAAAATAGTTAATTTAGGTAAACAACCGTGATAATTTCGTCATTTTTGCCCGAAATTCCAATTGAAAATGAAAGTTTGAGACAGTTTTGACCGAATAGACCATAACAGTTACTTAATTGTGTGACGTTGTACGAAAATATAATTTGTCATAGACACAAAGCAATCATCACCGTTGTCAAATCATTTTCGACTTCAGAATAGAAAGTGTTTTTCTCAGTTACCCGTCGCTTCTTTGTAGAAAGCTAACAAACTGCATTTGCAGATAAAATAAAACAATTGCGCTTTAACATTCAAAAATAAACTAATTCTGATTATCTAAAACGGAAGTGTTTACTGGATAATAAAATCAAAAAGATTTTTTTTGCACTCTACTTAAATAGAAAGCCAATTTAAGACACTTTAAATTTATTATTATTCTTGTTTTCATTTTTTTTAAAATATATATTATATATATATATATATATATATATATAAATATATATAAAAAAAAAAAATGGGAGTGGTTTTAACATTATTTTCTAATACATTTCTTGCTCTATGGTGGTGTTTCATAAAAATATAGACTAAGACTTTAATTTCTTTCGCGATGCATCTTCTTGATTATGAATGTTGTTTTTTCGTGATTGAGGAATTTTTATTTTGGATCATAATTTATAAAATTGGTGAATCCGAAAAATATTTGACTTTGGAATTCAATATGTATATATAAATTGATTTCCGACAAAGAATATTTAGAAATGCGATTTGAAACTCTGATTACGAATGTATATATTTAATTAAAATAAATTCCGTATTTGATACAGACTGGCGAGGCGAAACCAATAAATGCAAATGTGTTCGGTTTTATTGTTTTTTACGCAATGAAAAAAGCATTTTTAGGATGTTTTAAAAACATGTCTTTAGTAGATTCGGATTGGTCAATAAACTATTTAATAGTTGGCTGTCAAGTAGCTTATATATGTATGTACACCGTGGGTAGTTACACTCTCTCTTCATCTCCTATACACGCAGACAGACTGACCTTAAATGGTCACTCTGACCATATACTTACAAGGATGCACAAAATATATCAATTATGCATATAGATACTCATTAGCAAGTTGTTAATTACTTAATATATATTTTAGGAACACCACAAAATCGTCTTACTTTTCGTTAGTTCTCAATTTTCACCACCAGAGCCCTACGTTAGCGTGACTTTCGAATAGTGTATTTGTTTACAAAAACCTGTAGAGAAATCTATATGTGTTTGAAATGAAAATGTTTTATATTTATGTGGCGTGACATATTAATAAAAAAAGACAATTGGTAAATTAAACTAATTATTTTTAATCAAACTTAATAACTTTATTATGAAAATAAGAAAGTATGGTCATCCCTGGTTAGTTAAACTAACGTGGAAACACCAGAAGAAACAGAAAGTTGTTTTTTGACATCTCTAGTGAAAGTATATATGTACGATGAGCCGTCATCATTTTAATATATGAATTACAAGAACAAAAAAAGTCTTAATCTACATAAAATACTAGTTGTGTTGTTTTTGAAACAAACGTTTGTTATTTGTTATATTTAATGTGAGAACAACTTGAGAATAGAACCTATTATTATTATTTTTATTAACTAAAACGGGGATTAAGTTTAAAATGAGTAGAACTGCAACTAAGTTCGTATTAGTCGTTTAGAAATGTTTAATATGTAGTGATATTTGTATATATTGGTAACGTATTTCTACGAAATCCTTTTGTTTGAGTGGTGTTAAGGCGTTGACCATTTGTAAGAACCGTTTATAATTTTAAAAACTTGTCGGCCTTCCAGCACAGGCGTAGAAAAAGCATAATTGTAGGTTTGCAAGTGGGTTCACTAGGTATTTGTGTCCCATATGTGTGATACTGCATGCATAATTACATATTTATATTGTGTAACGTTTCGAATCTGAATATACGACATTTCGACGTATGTAGATTTCAGCGTGTATGACGTATTTTCGATGATAACTTGACCTACAGATGGCCAAGATGTTTTATGGTCGTTGTCAATCGGATGGCATTTACGGTATGAATTTAGTAACATATGGTTTTTAATAATAATTCTATAGTACCTAACTGTATAGAGCAGTGCTTGCGTAAATAATAAAATGACGAAATGTCTACTTCTGTATATTTTGTTATCTTAATATCATCTGTAGTAACATTGTTTTTCTCGTCACGTGTTTAGAACAACATTTTTAGACGTTTTTGTTCAGTTATCTCACGATGAAACATTTTATATTTTATTAAAGCGCGTGTTTTGTTTTAGTCATTCAAAATCAAATATATTACATGTAGGTATAAAAACGCATTGTTAATAATTCAACAAATAAACAAATAGGTATATGTATATAAAATGTAATTTACATTTTATTTACACATGTCTATATGTGACAATGATTCAAAACGCGTGCATACAATCGAATGTAACATAACGGTTTAATTATAACTTAAGTTTGTCACCGGCTGACATGTTTCGTGCGATATCTAGAAGAGTACATATATATAGTTGTAGTGTTATCTACTTAGGTTAACCTTACAGCAACATAAAAAAAACGTTAAAACATAATTACCTGTTTAATTATTAAGATAACAATCATATAATTCTTAAGAATTTCCAAAAATGCCGCCAGATTAATCGTTTGTTTAAACTTCGTTTGTCACACAGTCATCTTACAAAACTCTTCAAGGTTTTTTTCAGTTCATGTGCTACAAATAAACGAATTTCAAACAAGAAATTAGTCCATTTTACACTTAAAGGCCTTCATTTGTAAAATCTCTAGTTTGAAAATGTTCATATATACTCGTACATTCGTATAAGAAAGTAGAAACAGAAGATAATGTGGAATCATTGTACGTGAAAGCAATAAAAAATCTATAGTCTGTTATTAAAAACTTAAAGTAACAAGTGAAAAATCCATTTTTAAATTGCCATAAAGCATAACCTTGTTTTACTCCAACGTATATACGTATCTACCATTAAATAAATACATACATACATACATATATAAAAGGCAAGCTGGTCTTTATAATATAACCAATATATTACCAACCTACCCGCAACGCTCACGTTCTGGTTACCGGTTATTATAACCAGGTAAAAGAGATGTTGTAACTGAGATACACGTTTAATTTACACCTGCTTACAATCGTACACTGTAATTTTATATTTACTACATATTAGAAAAATGCAGAATGCGAAAATCGAATTGCTATTTTTATTTGCTACGTATAAGTTCGTTTTTATTCTGTGAATTGGTGCTATCGCAGCTATCTTCACTACTCTACGGTCTACGTGATGCTATGTTTATTGCTGTTATTTTATTATACCAACTGAAATGTTCTGGGTAATAAATACTAGATATCTTTTCGTAAAATACATTGTATAGGTAGATATATTTGAATGAAAAATGCACAAATTTATAGTTGAAAATCAATTTTAATAAAAGTACCAAACAAAATTGTTTAAAAAAATAACAACAAATTACGTGGAGAGTTCAGTTTCAGTAGCGGATATCCGCTTGCAGAAATTACGTCACAGCCTAATTCATTTTAGTTTAGTAGATGATTAGTGATTAAAAATGTAATAATAATGCACATGCGCGTTGCTAATAATTAACTTAACATTATACAGTTGGTTTAGTACGCGCAGCAGCCGCATCTGTATGCGGAAGTTGTCTCAGGAACGCATGCGCAGAATTAACTAGCAAATAACGCGCAAACGCATCGGATGCAATTGTTCTTGCTTAGTAAACAGTTATTATTATTACTGGCCTACCGTTTACGTTTTGTTCGAAACACATCAATGACTTTTCATAATTATTGCGTTACTTTAATAAATAACTCAACATTGTTATCCATTTGAAGAGCTTCACTAATGGTTTTAAAATTGCGTTAAATTTAGAACCTCGTGTGATAAGCACACATGAGGAGCCATTAGATGCGCAGGAATAATTACTAAATACATTTATCAATTTAATCAAAATCATTTTTTTGATCTATACCTAATTGTTAATAATGAATAATAATAACGATTATTAATAATATATGCTTTGGTGTAACGAACCAATGCATCCAGCTCGAATTTAGTTAAATATTAATTTTTAAATATAGTTATTAAATTTTCGTTTGATTATGGTTATATAAAAAAAATTATAACAATTTATAGAAAATATCAGCCCATTGAAACGTAGTTCCTTTGTAAAACATGCAATACTTAGGTAAAAGTTATTTACAAAGCAAGGTTATATTATCATTGATAATTGAACATAAAATTGAAAATAAAAACAATTCATTTAATTATGGATCGCTTCAAGCCATATAACTCATCTATACACACATAATGTGATAATTAAAAAGTATAATTATGAAAATCAAAGTTTTTATATATATATATATATATATAATATATATATATATATATATATATATATATATAAATAATCATAACTAATTTAATTATTAATTAATTTATATTTACATAATTATTTTGTTTACCTTGTAAGGTATGTTAGCGAAAGGTATTTTAACAATTATTCAATATGTAATTATCCGTCGGGTTTGCAAAACGTAATATCTAAAAATTTAACGCGAACAAAAACAAATCAAATTATAATTATTTGCTTCAATAATTCGCAAACAAAGAGATCTAGTTGAGGAATAATTATGTAATATTTGTGGTAAAAATGTTCACAATTGACTACGTTTTAATATTTCGCTTCATCTAGACTTGACCGCAAAATCCGGGCATAAATATTTTTATATTCTGAACGAAATTACATTACGCATTGTAAAATAATCAATATAAAATGTTATATACTTGTGCATATTTATATTTATTAAAAAGCGACCCTAAAACTTTTATATATATATATATATATATATATATATATATATATATATATATATATATATATATATATATATATAAATATATAAAAATACTAATTTAATTCTTTTATTTATTTTAGACATCATCCCAATTAATAGATAGCGATTTTACACCATCCGTATCAGCAACATGTAAAGGTGGCTTTATGACGATACGAGTGGCTCTCAACCAGTCGTTCACAGGAGCTGTGCATGCCCGAGATTTCAGAACCAAATCTTGTATGACCTATGGTAATGGAACACGGCATGTTGTCATCAATATCAACCTATTGGCGACTGCAGGGTCACCAGAGTACTGCGGAGTACTTGTAATCAATGTAAGTACTACTGTTTATTGTCACACAACCCTTGCAAACACTCGTAGTTCACTTCAAGACGAAATACTATATTTACTTTACTATAGTAATTTTATTATTAAGATAGTACATATATGACAGTTTGTAAAGGACGTAAATTAAATATCAAAACAAATCGGAAATGAAAACACAAATTTCATATGTTTCAATTTCCTGAACGATTAAAATAACGGGTGTTTCAAAAAGAATACATTCAAGGCTCTTTCGGTAGACTGCGTTGCGTTAGTTAAAAGTGAAAACGGTTAGTTTCTCTCTCCGCACTCTACACAATATTATATTTAAAAAGCATTAACACATTCGAACCGAATAATTAACACAGGTCTCGTGTCATAATTAGTGAAAATAGTTAACCATTTCAATTTTATGCATATATGTTTGTATCTCCAACCACCAAAGAATCAGTTATATTATATTATATTCTATTGTATACAGAATGCATAGCTTAACATAAAAATTCAATTAAATGTGATTATATTTTCTGTTTCCGGTCTATTATGAATATGATTTATTTCGATACGGTCAACATCGGTTAAATTAGAATAAAAATAAAAGAAATAATACATCATTTCACTATTCGTATTAGTCATACTCTGGTGGGCTAGCTTATGACGTCACAGCTCTACCAATCAAATGTGGCAACTTAAACATCTTGATAAATAATTTTTGTTGCGATGCTATTTGAAAACGTTATTTAAATCAGAAATTATAATTAAAATACTATAAAACACTGAATTTGTTTATTTGTATCATTTAAACAAATCTCAATTTAATTTATTTACACGACCTTAACTTAACTATTGGTTAAAAAAAATGTTAAATATTTCTGTCTGTCTGTGTTGCGGTTTTTTTCAAATAATTAATTAAAATTAAACAATGAATTACTATCAACTACAATAGCGAAAAAACTTGTTTTTTATATTGCGTGCTATATTTTTCAAAAGCAGGTATAAAGTTCAAGGAAAAAATCAGATCAACGCTTATTGTTCTTTTTTTTTCTTGGTTGTACGTCGAATTCTAACCTTTTTATATTTTTGATGAAGTAATAATTAAATATTTGGGGTTTCAAAAGGCCGCTGTATTTCGCAGATAATACTATGTAATTGTAGGGTAAAATTTATTGTTTGAATCCTAAAGTCTGCAAATGGTTAGTTGCGCAGCAACACATTCCGTATGTTAGTTGTTGCGAATAAAAAACAGCTTTTATCTATAAATAATGTGAATTTCTAATAGATAAACAATTGAAAATATATTACATCAATAGTGTATAGAAAAATATTCCCATAGTTAAAAATAATAACTAGACCACATATATCGAAAGTTCATTGCAGATTGCATACATTTTTTTCTACTGATAATATGAAATATATGTCAAAATTTTCACTTTTTTATTTTGTATTACACATGAAATATGCTTGTTTTCTCTTTTGTATATATATATTTATAAATTATTACACAATCGTTATTATAAGCTCGTAATACAGGTTCCTCTCTTTTCATAACTGTTCAACAATATAAAAATATAGTGGACACAGAATAATCCCTGGATATAAATATCTTCCTATTATACCTATTCACAATTTATCTATAAGCATTTATCATATACTTAATAAGAATATCAGGAATTCTTTAGAATACAAATAATAAATACTAATAAAAAAAATCATATTTTGTCAAATATTACAATATTATTTCGAAAATCTATTATTTTAAACGTATAAACTAAAAAATACCAAGAATATAAATTTCAATACACTGAAAAGTAAATAAAACATTGTCTATTCGGAACAAACACACATGCATGCTAGTGACGTATTGAAATTTCCATACAGGTATAATGCATAGCCCGTGCCTATTGTTTGAGAAGTGACGAATGCTGTTTTGTTATGTATATATCACACACTGTGCAGGTGCAGTGTCATTTGGTATGCCAAATATGTTGGTAAAGTAGCTATTTGTATTCTAGACGTGTAGTCTACAATGTAAGGGCATAACCCATAATTGAATATGTTGAACAAGGTTACTTAAAGAGTACAGAGCATCATAAACATTGACTCAATTGCTTTATTTGTTACTGTGTAGCAATAAAAACAACGAAGATGTTAATTGGTTTACTGATTTACCTTACAAATTCTTTTTATAGTTTCAAAGATTTTTAATTCAATATTTAATAACATTTTAAGCCCATTAAAGAACAGAATTAGAAGATAATTTTCTTGTATCTATATGTATTTGTGACGATTATCAATTTGTGCTATTTGGAATGTTAAAAACAATTTTTATTTTATTTCTAGAAAACTGAAGAACGATCAATACCGATCGCAGTTCGAATTCATAAAACATTAGAGTTAGCAGACGATAAATTCTACGTTATAACATGCGGAAAGGCCGGTTTCAAGAACGCCAGGTTAGTCAAACGTGTTCATGATACACTTATTGGTAAACAATTATCATAAAACGAAGGTTAAACTTACAACCCACTTGTATAGATCAATATAGACACACACAATCACTCACATATGTTTATTTTGTCATTTTTTTAGGAATGAAACCAGCTTAGTCAGTTTAAAAGTGGTAGAAGATGGTAAAAAAGTCCAGGAAGCTATCTATAGTCATCCTTACGTACTAAGAGCAGAGATTTCAAGACCTGATGGTGAGTTTTTTATAAAATCTATAAGCTACTGAAAAACACAGACTAGACATATCTATAAGACATTTCTCTATAAATGTTATAGATTTGCTCAGAATCATGTATGCTAAATAATTCTTATTTAGAAAATAAATATAGATTTATAAAAGTTTTTTTTGCAACCATATGGTTTATAACAGTTTGAAATCGCAAAAATTAGTATAATATTTAAATCAGTGTTACAGTTACCGTAAAGTGTAGCTTGTAGCTATATTCCTGTATGTACCAAATAACACATTATCTATAATTGAGATAAGTATGGCGTTTAAGACAGTAACTAAGCGTTTTATTTAACCTCAATGTGTACTAACAATGAAACTGCAATTTTTATTACAACGATTTGCATTTGTTTAACTTGTAGAAATACATAAAAATTTAATAATAAATACAGAAATCATATAGAAGCTAAAAGAGATATAAAAATTCTGATTTTTGTCATTTCTTTGAACGGGTGGTTTTAAATTGCCAAACATATGGTTAATTTTTTTTTTTGAGTAATTATTATGCATCTATTTGAAAATCGACCAATGACCCCACCTAAAATGAACGCCTCTGTACAGAAATTTTGGCAGTCTGAATTTTTAAACAGGCGAACCTGTATAACCTGTTAAAAAACTGATTTGGTGTTTCTGTCTACGAAATGCTAACTATTCATTCTTGAACCACTCGAATTTTAAATGATTTTTTGGGTCATCGAAATTCAGTTTGAAGTTCTATAACTTTAGATTCATTAGAGTATTTTGATAAAATTAATATGAGAAATTCAAACATTAATATATAAAATATTATATTTGTTTCAAGGAACTTATGGAATTCGCGTGAAATCGTGTTTTGCATTCAATAAATCCAATGGCAGTGTACCACTTATTGATGACAGAGGGTAGGTTATTTTATATGTTTATAAACATATATTAAATACAAAGAAATTTGAATTTTGTCGTAGAATAAATGAATAACCATTAATTTCAGTTGTCCATTCAGTCCGGATGTTATCTCACAATTTAAATACGATGAAAATACAGGTCATGCAGATGCTCAACTATATTCCATGTTCCGGTTTCCGGATAGTACTGAAGTCCATTTTCAATGTGATATAGGTATTTGCAAAGGTAAGCTATTTAAATTTAGGTAAACAAATAAAAGATGTAGTTTATCTGTTGAAGTAATAAAATAATTCGTCCAAAAGTGTATAATATATTTATTTAGTTAATAAACTATTTTAAATATAATTATTTATATGTTTTACTTTTTATTCATAGGTGCATGTATAGACACAGCATGTGATTCTGGTATTCAACCGTTAGCACAAAGTCGTTCGCTCGCAAATGACGTGTATTCGTCTACGGACGAAGGAGTTCTCATGGCGTCAACTAGCGTCTTCGTTTTAGAACCTGGTGATGCACCAAGTAAGTTAATATTAAATTAAAATATCCATTCATACTTGTGTCAATAAATAACTTTATATAAAAACGTCTAGACATAATTCAAAAAATGTAATTATACTAGAGCCATCTCAATTTAGTGAAAAAACAAGATGGTAATCGATTGTTTCAATATCAATCAACATTTATTTGTTGCATGTTTAATTTCATCTTTAATATAAATTCTAGATACAAATTGAATATGTTTTATTTTTCTAGAAATACAAAAACTGTGTGACGAGAGCTCAGTTCATCCGTCCTGGTTGCTGTGGTTGTGTATAGCATTAGGTATTCTATTCCTGATCATGTTGATCATCAACATTTTCTTGTGTTCGGCGATGACTTGTGCATGCGCACGCACAGAAATCATCGAGAAAGAACCATCCATCATCGAGGATTATGATCCATATAGATCGTGGCACGGCAGCCAATATGGATCACGGTATTCGTTAAACGGGGCGCCCAATCCCAAACAGGGCTACACATCTGGAGGTTCTACTATGAACTCAACAAGGTAATTATCATTTATTTAATGCATCATTTATATAAAATAGCTTCAGTAGTCAGTTGCATATCTATAATAGATATGTATTTGTTTATGCCTCTAACAGACGTACTGGCAGTGACGTCATTGGGTCATAAAACACTCAAAAACATTTCCATGGAAACTACAGCGTTGAAATTCGGTTTCGCCTAAGATGTTTGATCAAGGCGTAATATACGCTTCAAAAATTACGAATATGACAATATATTTAATTTTCCAGATCAATTTCATCACATAGTGACCATTACGCTATTGTCCATTCACGTCCAGGAAGCAGATATAGTGGTCCCCCCAAACACCATAGAGGCCCCCCGAGTAATATCGGCTCACATTACAGTGGAAAATAATAATAATCACCAAGAAGTAAGATAAAACACACAAAAACATTCCGTCCTTTTTTACTTAATGGCGCTTTTTTATCTATAGCTTTAACATTTTAAAATTTACACATTTTCATATATAAATATTTGTTTAAAAAACAAATAATATATTTATGCATATATAACAGTTTTTGCCACCCCGTTTATTAGGAGGCATGTTGTTATATATGTATGTTTATGAAATATGAATCATAAATAGAATTATGTGCGTCTATTTAAGAATTATCTTTTTTTAAATAAAAAGCGCTCTTAATAGTGTTCAGAAATAGTCATTATATCCCAGTTATCAAATTAAATGTAATTTTTTTATGTAAATAGTAATTTTAATTTCACTAATAACTATTAAGTTAAATATCTTTTTGAACTAAATTTCATATATATATATATATATATTATATATATATATTTAAAATTATAAGTGATAATTTTAAGTATTTTAGAGCAAAAATTAAAACACTAATATAAGTGCATTTTCTTTAAAAATATGAAACAATAATATAATGCTGATATTTTGGTGCTTAGCATGAAATTAGACTGGGATTTGTCAAAATATTTGCCTTAATTAAATATTTCATTCAGTTTTATTCTTTATTTGTTTATTTGAGACACTTTTTTACTAATTTTTAGAATTCTATTAATATTTCATGTATGTAATCGAATTTCTAGGAACACTTTCGTTATTATTATTAATTTCAGGGTATAGGTTTCGGTTTATTGTTTTTAAAAACAGATTAAATCAGTGGTTTAAAATTAGATGATAAATATTCTTCATATTAAGTTGTATGACTTCTAATCTAATTAAACAAAATCGAATAAGAAAAATCTTTAGCAATTTGTTTATTAAAATTAGAGTTAAAGACATTACTGGAACTCATACAACTTGATATTATTTAGCTGGTTAACTAAGCCTAGTTTAAACTTTTCGTTTAAAAAATTAAATTAGATAGAGCTTTTATTTAAATCTGGTTTAATCTAAGATGAGAACCACTGGTTTAACAATTATTTAATCAAGGCAAATACAGTCCCAGTCTGTAAGAATGAATGTTAATATTTATAAGCAGAATCAAAACGCATCTATAAGTTTGTGATATCTAAAATATTTCTGTTGTTTACTTTTAATATCAATTTTAGAAAATCCTCTCTAAACTAATTTTATTATGGGATTTGTTTAAACAATATGTATTTAAAATTATTCGAATCTGTAAGCATTGTCCTTAGTGTGCGTCAATTATTATTAATTAAACTATTACTACTTAGGTATAACTTAGAATCCTACTTACGTTTATATTATACAAATAAGTTACCCTTGTATACATACATCTATATTGTGAAAATTTAAACAATAACTGTTTATGTTGAGAAACTGTGAATTTGTTTCATAAATATAAATAAATGTTCTTGTTTCAATTTCTGAATTATTTGGAGGATATGAATTAATTTGTACATACAAAACTAAATGTATTTTTTATTTGCAGGATCAAATATTTTTAATAAAAATGTATTAAATGAACATTAAACAATATAAATGTTATCAATAAAAGACAATTAACTAATGTATATTGAGGCAAATCCCAATATATAAATCAATTTTTTGAAATATATGTTTAAAAGTGGACATTAATAGTTATTTTTGTATTTAAATATACCATCTATAAGCAATACAATAGATAGTTAGCAAAAATCAATACTCTAAAAAAGATAGGTAAATAATATTGGTTAGACAACATGTTGTACACGTTGTAGAGAAAAATAAATTCATTTTGGTTTCGTTTTGAATGCCGCCAATAAAAAATGTGCCATCCGCTTTGACTGCCATCTTACGGTAAACATTGAACTGCATTATAGAGTCTTTTTGGTGACGTCACATCAAATTTTGGTTTCATTTTGAATGCCGCCAAAAAAATAGAGTCTTTTCTGTGACGTCACAATGTGACGTCATTTCTCGACCTTTTTCAATTCCTGTTATCCGGCTACCAAATCGCTATTTTGCGTTTTTTGAACACAAAAACCGAAATGTTTGAAGTGACGTCACCATATATAGAATTTTTTTATGCTTTTTAGGGACATTGTTGCTAACTATTGGATTGTTTATTGTTATTATATGGTATAATTAATTGAAACGCATCATTTGTGTACATAATCAACGTACTTATACGGTGTATTGTTTAAATAGTTGTTTATTGTTTTTAAATGTTATATTTAATTGTAATTTGTTGTATATACTCTGTAACAATTGTAAATGGTTTTTTTTTTAAATAAAACAATATAAATACTGCAATAACAATTTATTTTCTTTATTATTTATACATGTAACAATAAATATGATTAATATATATAGACGGGAGGTGTATATACGCTGGCCGTCAGTGACGAGGGAGAAGCCGCCAACCTTTATAGATATCCCCCTTAGAAACAGCCCTTACAAAAGGGCTTATATTTATCTTATATGGACACACTGTTTAGTATGTGTCTTTGCTTTGTTTATATACAATAAACAATGCAATAGTTAGCAAAAATGCTTCTAAAAAGCATAAAAATAATTTATATATATGTGACGTCACTTCAAACTTTTCAGTTTTTGAGTTCAAAAACGCAAATAGCGATTTGGTATCCAGGTAACAGGAATTGAAAAAGGTCGAGAAATGACGTCACATTGTGACGTCACAGAAAGACTCTATTTTTTTGGCGGCATTCAAAACGAAACCAAAATTGGATGTGACGTCACAATAAAGACTCTATAATGCAGTTCAATGTTTACCGTAAGATGTCAGCCAAATCGAATGGCACATTTTTTTTGGCGGCATTTAAAACGAAACCAAAATGAAATAATTTTCTCTCTACAACGCGTACAACATGTTGCCTATCCAAAGTGATATATATACAAATTTTATATGCTTTTTAGGGGTATTTTTGCTAACTATTGCATTGTCATTAACAAATATGATTTATATATAGTACTATCTTATTATTTATTGTTTTTAGATGTTATATTTAATTGAAATATGTTGCTACTCTAGTAAGAATCAGTATTAAAGGGTAATTTGTTTAAATAAAACAATTTAAATACTAAACCATTATTTATTATCACTATTATTCATAAATACACAATTATACACGCTAATATATACTAATAAACAAATATATAATTAATATATATCTCAGTAATGTTTATAACTCTTTAATGTATCTTTCTTAAGGATATAAACAAACAAGAACACTAATTCTTTGCTAACAATATTTATTTTACAAATATTCTAAGAAAGTTATACAAAAACAAAACAAAACTCATGAAAACACATTTAAAATTAGTAAAATCTTAAGGTAATATTATTAATGTGCACCAAATATTGTAAAGTTAGCAACTACTGTATACTATATAAATAACAACTACTTATTATTATAAAAATCATTTACCTTAACATACATACAATATAATGTGAAATTTCTAATTACAACGTAAGTACTTGATCATGTTTCAGTATCGAAACGTAAACAATTTCAATTCCTTATTTGTAATAGTTAAATAAATGATTTTCACAACAATATATAACAAATATTAATAATACAATTGTCTTGTTTTGATTTGTGTATTGTTAAGCAACGAAATAAATTGTAAAATGAGTCTATTTGTTAGATGACTAGGGCCAACATATGATTCGTAAATAATATTTAAATATACTATTAAATTATTATTTCAACTTGATAAGATATGGTTAGTACACAACTAATCAACTCTAATCAAAGTATAATAACTTCTATAAATGAAATACACATTCTATTATCAAAATATTTCGCACTGAGCGACATTTTTCTGCTCTAAGCAGCCGATATGTGTTCAAAACAATGATTAATATTTCAATAAATAAAATATAACATAAATTAAAAGTGTATTCCGTAATTTTACACAACAAAATATCAAAAATCAAATTACGGAATACATACAAATATGTTTAATAAAATGCGAATACAATATGTTTATATTACGTAAAATAAAATCATAAAATGTTTGCAAAACAGTAAAATTGAAAGAGGATAGAAATACTTGTCAATATTTATGATTAAACTACTCTCAAGAATCTGAGGGCGACTGCAATAAAATTCAACAATTCTCGACGCTAAATCTATAACATCACCAACATCTACACTGGTACGATTAAACAATTACATTTTCAAGTTGGTGGTGATACAAAACATAAGTCATTTGAAAACGATTTGTTTATATTATTATCAAAGTTAATATTGATTAAAAACAAGTTCTCAATTTAAAAATAAAACATAAGTTTTTCAAAGACTTTTACGAATAAATAATTGCCAAATAATTGTTGAGCTGCATCCGTTGAAAGTAATTGAAAGCTGCAATGATGAACCGCGATGGTAACTGCAAACTGCAATGCAGAACTGATGGATGTCCACTGGTGTACTCTACAAAAAATATAAGAAAAACACTTATTTAGTATTGTGGTTTTATTATTACTCAAGAAAAAAAATTGTTTAAATAAATCAAATTGAATATTAAATTTAAATAAAATATAAATTGTTTCATTAAACACACACCTCATTCAAAGTCCCCCCAGGGGGCCAAACAATATTCACATTCATTCGATACTAATCCATACATTGGCTTGTTCAAAATATAATGGTTAACCACTTACAATTGTTAAATAATTGGAAAGAACCTCCTCTCCCGGAATTGATTGATATTCAAAGCATATTCACAATGGATTGGATTGGATTCATCTTGAACCAGCACCGTATGTTTCTATAATTAAACAAAAGAATAGCATCATTAAATAATAAAAATTAAAGCTGAAATTTTAATAGCTGAAACGAATACATGTACAAGATTATTTATGTGACACTGAAATAGTTGGGGAGCGGTACGAAGGAGTAGTTATTTTATACGAACTATAGAATGACCTCAAATAATGATAATTTTTCAACATTCAAGGACGTATTAATCTTAGATGTTCTTTCATTCTGCTTTCCGTACATCGTTGTTTTCATACATTTCACTGCTATAGCTTTTATTTCGCTATTTGTAAATATATTTTTCTGTAACTCGGAAACGAAACTACTTTTAGTAAACCTTTTTAAGCATTTGTATATATATATTATTTATTGTATGTCTCAGCACGAATAATTTGATTAACAAATCACGCATGATTTAGTATTAGAAAGAGTGAAACGATAAAAAAATTGCGTAAATGATTAATGTCTAGTTTGGATATATAAGTTTATCAGCATCAGTTCACTGTCTGACGCAAATTGCACTAGTGATGTTTGTAAATAAGCTAGTTACATTTTAAAACCGCAGCAATTTATACTATTCACGATCACATCAAGATGAAAGGTGTTTATATTGTTGTATCTATCGTTTTTTTCACAATTGTGTCATCAGCGCACGTATGTATTATATTATTTGTTACACGAAATATTTTTGCATCCGTTAATTATGGCCAGGAAAAAATAATAAATAATTACGATGTTTTTTCCGTCATATATAATGAAATAATCTAAATTTTCTTAACAACATTTACTACTTAAACTGTTTTTATTGTCATGAAATAAAAATCAATAATCAACAAAATGTTTTGTTAGTATTATTTTATATATTCTGAATTTAGATGAATGATGATGATTCAACACAAATCGTAAATCGTCAGAAACGCCAAGGTGGTGTAGTTATATCAATTCTTAGCTCAATTGCAGCCAGTGCAATTTACGATGCAATCAAAGGAAATCTACCCAAAATGCCGTGTGGCCGTATGAGTGCTGATGCATCTAACATGATGTACAACAATGACGCCGAACAGAGTCAAGGTTTGAAGGACAGTGTCTCCGAACAGAATCCAGACGCAGGAGCATTGATCATAGTCGCTACAAGTGGTAACGCAGTTCAGGGTTCAATCGGTAGTACAATTGGTGGTTCAAGCGTATTGAGGTTTGATAATAGTTTTTGTGCTTTACATGGCGCTAATGTGATAGCTAGCAAAGGCATTTGTACTGGATCATATTGCGTATGCACTGGCGGTGTTGCCGAAGACCAAGAATGTCCTAATAGTTTCGTTTTTGACCCACTAACTGGCAAATGTCTTACAAGAGATCAAGCTATTTTGTGTCATTAACTTTTCTTATTATAAACATTAGTTTTGTGAAATGTAACAACAGCGGTTAGATATACAAGATTTTGCAATAAATCAAAATTGTTTTCCAACTTATTATCTACAACTTTTACTAAGAATATTTAGCCAAACTTTAAATTTTTGGGTTTTATTCTCAAAAATATGTTTTTTATTTTTAGTTCTGTGAGTCGTCAACAGGTACCGCCAGATAGCTCGTTTGAAAATAAATACTTTTATATTTTGTTAAATATCTCAAAAATGGCGATAGCTATTAAAAATGTGTTTTATCTATAATACTATTATCAATAACTTATATTGAAATATATATATATATATATATATATATATATATATATATATATATATATATATATGTATATATATAATATATATATATATATATATATATATATATATATATATATATATATATATATATATATATATATATATATATATGTATAAACAATATAAACCTAGCAAAAATTAGAGCATGTAAAAAAATCATTTAGCTCAACGATGTCTTCAAGTATCCTAAAGATAGTTTATATTTATGACACTCTACAATAGAGATGCTCCTAAGTCAAATACGATAACCATATCCATTCTAAATTCACAGTATTAATCATATTAAAAGAGACTTTTAACATATATATTTGACTCTACACCAAAGATAAATAAAAACGTAATATTAATTTGTTAATGCATGACTACGACAACAAAACAACACAAGTACTGAACGTATACATATGTAGAAACATTCAACAGTTATTATTGAGTTGAAATACGTCTAAGAAATGGCTGTTATTACAGAACTAAGCGATGCAATTCGACCTGTATACACATTCTGTCGATGCTTCGTGGTTTCGGCGTATTCATTTCAACGCCACTCAAACGAAAACTATTTCAAATTCTTAAAACGTGACATAATCATTTTAATAATACAACTATTTATCAGTTTCAATGTTGTTACCAATACTATCCAAACGATTTTTACAAACATATATACAACAAACGTTGTTGATTTGCTTGTGTTTGATTTCCAAGTATTTACAAATAACATAATGTGTTTGTCAAATTTATTATTTTTTCATTTAAATCGCAACGCAATAAATGACATTTTTCTAAATTCAAATGAAATCGATAGAGATTTATCAAACTGTGGCATACAAATAGATTACACTATTTTATACAAAAAATCTATAAAGATATTAATAGTATCAGTAATCTATTACATACTAGAGTGGATTACTATAATATTAATTAATAATAATACAAATGTGCATAATTTATTTTTTTCGGTTGAAATTCTAACTATAATGATGGAAGTAGGCGTAAGAACATATTTCTTTGTTCTGTTACTGGCTGTTGAGCTAAAATTATCGCGAATTAATGAAAAGTTACACGAGATTATTCATTTAAATGTGGATAAATATCACACATCGATCACGAATACAGTGAAAACAATATATGATATTGTTGATGTTTATTGTAAATTAGTTGAACATTGTACGAAAATTAATCGGCTGTGCCATATTACGTTGGAGCTTCTACTATGCATACGTTTTGTGTGTTCCGTCGTTTTGATTTACGGTATCGCTAGTTACACGGATTCCTCGAACCATAGTGTTATTATTATCGTCCTTATAGGAGTTTGGAGTTTCAATAACACTTCCATTCTGATATATGTTGTTAAAAGCTTCACTAATGTTAGTTATCAAGTAAGTATTTTGCGTAAAAGAATAATCCAGCTTACAATCTTTCTCCATTCAACTCTTCTTCAAACTTCATTTAGTTCAATTCAAAATACTAAAGACTTAGAGCAATCCACCAAATAAAATAGATTAATGTATAATTTGATTCAAAATTTTCATTGCCTTAATTAATTATAATTCATTAATAATTTTGTCATTTTAACAAAATTCATTTCTTACAAAAAAGAACTTACAACGTATGTAGGTACTACATACGAGATACATACATACATCAAATTCACACGAGAGTAAAAATGTTTAAATGTATGTATTTCGAACATAAGTCCTGTCCCTGTATAGCCACCTAAAGTCTCGCAACCAGCATTGCATGATTTTAATGCAAGTTATGCAGCACGTACAAAAACAGTTAAATTACGTAGATAAATCCATATCATTCGCTTATTATGGTAGGAGTGGTCCACCCTATCATAATAAGCGAATGATATGGATTCACCTACGTAATTTAACTGGTTTTGTACGTGCTGCATAACTTGCATTAAAATCATACAATGCTGGTTGCGAGACTTTAGGTGGTTATAAAGAGACAAGACTTATGTTCGAAGGTGTACATACATTTTATGTGAAATATTCAGAGTCACAACCTATTCATGTCAAGGCTCCTCGAAAGAGATACAATAAACATTTTCAAAACGTGATTTCTATGTTTTATCCTTGCAAATATGAATACTCGGCGTAGTTTTCGGTAAACAGTTATTATTAATTGTCAATTTATCTGATCGCGACCCAGTCGATTCGATTGTTGACTATTTTTAAATAATTAATCACTTAATACTAAATGAACACACTATTTAATTAAAATGATTGATGTGAGTAGGAACGTTAACATGATTGAGCTTAAAAGTGTTTAGAACTGTGTAGACAATGGTTGTAATTGAAGAATTGTGTGAAGCACTCCGGCCGTTATACACTTTTTGTAGAATATTCGGAGTGTCCACGTATTCGCTTCAAAGTCACTCGAAGCAGATTTGTTTAACATTTTTAAAACGAGACATCCTTATTTTAATCACGCAAATATGTATTTTTGGTTTTAGTTTCTCTAAAAATATACTCATTGCAAAACACGGCATTAATATTTTCTTAGTTGATTACTTCGTTTTTTATTTCCAAGGAGTAGCGAATATTTTATTAATTACCTCATATTTATTATTATTTCATTTAAATCGCACACGAATAACCAATATTTTACAGTATTCACATGAAATTGATACAGATTTATTTTTATGTAGTATCCAAATTAATTATACAATTATTCGTAAACGTTCAATCAAATTATTAATATGTTTAATTATTCATAGTATACTTTTATTAGGTGATTCGTTAGTATTTCATGCTTATATTAATGCATATAAGTATTTAATTGTTTTTTTTATTGAAGTAATCACTTCAATGACTGGAATTGGTGTCCGTTGTTTTTTATATATTTTATTATTTGATATGAAATATAAATTTTCTTTAATAAATAATAAATTACGCGATGTTTTAAACTGCGACCAAAATGCAATTGGTGTGAAAAATATTTATAAAATAATTGATATTTATGGGAAATTAGTTAGGTGTTGCTATAAAATTAATCGGGTTTTTCATGTAACGTTAGTGCTTCTTATTACTATATCATTTGTTTATTTAGTCGGATTAGTTTATAATATTGCGAGTAACACTAAATTAATAAAGAACACCGAATTATTTGTTATACTTGTTAATATTTGGAGTTTTTATTATTCTACAATTCTATTGTGTTTAGTAAAAAAATTCACTGACGTTGAAAATGAGGTGCGTGCAAACTCAAGACTTTAAACAGAGTTAAATTCAAACTACTGTATGGTTTAATAGAAATGACAACGTCGTAAAATTATTTAAAAAAATTATTAACGTATAAGTATATTTGTTTTTAAATGTTTTATATATATACGAGTATATATATATATATATATATATATATATATATATATATATATATATATATATATATATATATATATATATATATATATATATATATATATAATATATATATATATATATATATATATATATATATAACATATATATATATATATATATATATATATATATATATATATATATATATATATAGTTTGAGGAAGTTGACGTCATTATTAGTAATAAATAAATAAATAAATAAAGAGGCAAATAATGAAAAACATATAAGTAAATAATAAAAGTTACTTTTCATTTGTTGCAGGCGAATAAGACTTTTGAACTATTGAATAACTTTAGATTTTCGCAAACTTACGCTGGATTAGTCACAAATACGGTGGATACTTTTGCGAATCAAAATTGTCTTAAAACTCAAAGTTTTTATTGTTATAGATCACAACGCAATTGTTAAAAATGAAATACAATAGAGTGAAATTTACTGCATTTGGAATATTTCCTATCGACAACACGTTACTATATTTAGTAAATATACTACTAGATATTACTAACAGATTTAATATTGTTAAAATATCTTTTATTCTAGATGGTTTCTGGGACAACAACATACACTGTAATTCTTTGTCAATTTCGAAATGTAATACAAAATAATGAATAAAAAATTGATTTTTTAT